>PVKM010001574.1:0-75503 GCA_004027735.1 Carollia perspicillata
GAAGGGGGAAATGGGAGAACTGTAATGGCATAATCAATAAAAAAGTTAAAAAAAAAAGAAAAAGAAAGGGATAGAAACATCGTTGTGAGAGAGAAGCATTAATTGGTTGCCTTCTGTACACACCCCAACTGAACCCACAACCTTGACATGTGCCCTGACTGGGAATCAAACTGGTGACCTTTTGATTTGCAGGAAAATGCCCAACCAATTGAGCCACATTGGCCAGGGAGGTCATTTTTCTTTTAAAAATTTTATTTATTTTATTTTTAGAGAGGGGAAGGGAAGGAGAAAGAGAGGGAGAGAAACATCAGTGTGTGGATGCCTCTCACTCGCTCCTTACTGGGGGACCTGGCCCACAAGCTAGGCATGTGCCCTAAACTGAGAATCGAATCTGTGACTCGTTTGCAGGCTGGCACTCAGTGCGCTGAGCCACACCAGCCGGGACAATTTAAAAAAAAAAAATAAGGGCTAGATAATAATTATCTACCCTGAGAGACATAGAGTATCTATTACAACTATTCAGCTTGCTGTTGTAAAGCAAAGGCAGCCACAGACAATATGTAAATAAATGAGCTTGGTTTTGTTCCAGTATAACTTTATTTACAAAAAAGGGCCTTAGGTTGTGGCTCTAGTTTGCCAGTCCTTACTCTAGAGTAAGGTGTACTTTAAGCCCACCATAACAAAGCCTAGAAACAAGGGCTGTTGAGATCTGCAGGGGAGATTGAGTTTGGAAGTTGAGTCCTACAATAGTTAGAGGGGCTTTGGAAACATCTTTGGCTTTTCATAAATCCATCCAACAAAATGGAAGACCAAGCCTACAGAAGATCAAAGTGAGCAGGTAGATTGCCTTCTGGCAAAAAATGAATCCCTGTAGAGGAAGAGTAAATGCAGAAAGTCTTCCGTGTATCACTAACTATTAGGTATGAAAAGAAACAGGAAAATATTACTGATGGTAAAAAAGAAGTCGATAGAAACTTACCCCCAAATGGCTTACATGGTGGATTTGTCAGACAGAGCCTTTAAAGCAGCTACTATAAATATGTCCAAAGAACTAAAGGAACATCTTGTCATAACAGTGAATCTATAGGGCATTTCAACAGAGAAATAGGAACTATTAAAAAATCAAAAGAAAAATTCTAGAATGTAAAAGTTGAATAATTGAGAAGAGAGATTCACGGGACGAATTTAACAGGAGAATGAAGATGATGGAAGGAAGAATAAATGATCTTGAAGCCAGATTAACAGGAAAAGAGAGAGAGGAAGGGGGAGAAAAACATTTGAGGAAATTTTTCCAAATTTAATGAAAAAATTGACATACAGATCGAAAATACTACAGAAACTTCAAGTAGGATGAGTTATAAGAAAACCACACCTACAAACACCATAGTTAGTTGCTGAAAACCAATGATAAAATCTTGAAAGCAGTTAGAGAAAAGAAACATTATAATTCCGGAATAGGAATTCTAAACTACTCTTTATCAGCAGCAATAGAGACCAAAAGATGAATCACTGAAGGATAAAAGAGTCAACATCAAATGTTTATTGAAAATTATCCTTCAACTATACTGTTGCAATAAAGAATGAACGTGTTTAGAGCAATGCTGTCCAGTGGAAGTACAGTGCAAGACACATATGTATTATTTTAAGTTTTCTAGTTGTCCCATTAAGAAAAAGTTAAGAGAGCGCAACAAGACCTACCCGCCTCCCAAATGGCCCAAACTGAAGAATAGATCAAAGCTCCAGAGCCAATACAACTAAGTGACAAAGAGATAGCCATCCTATCAGATGCACAGTTCAAAACACTGGTGATCAGGATGCTCACAGAATTGGTTGAATTTGGTTGCAAATCAGATGAAAAAATGAAGACTATGCTAAGTGAAATGAAGGAAAACGCACAGGGAACCAATAGTGATGGGAAGAAAACTGGGACTCAAATCAATAGAGTGGACCAGAAGGAAGAAAGAAACAAGCAAACAAAGGAATGAAGAAACAAGAATTCAAAAAAATGAGAAGAGACTTAGGAACCTCCAGGCCATCTTTAAACCTTCCAACATCTGAATTATAGAGGTACCAGAAGGGGAAGAGGAAGAGCAACAAGTGGAAAAGTTATTTGAACAAATAATAAAGGAGAACTTCCCCAATCTGGCAAAGGAAATAGAATTGCAGGAGGTCCAGGAAGCTCAGAGAGTCCCAAAGAAGGTGGACCCAGGGAGGAACACACCAAGGCATATCATCATTACATTAGCCAAGATTAAAATGAAGGAGAGAATTCTAGAAGCAGCAAGAGATAAGGGGATAGTCACCTACAAAGGAGTTCCCATCAGACTCTCAGCTGATTTCTCGAAAGAGACCTTATAGGCAAGAAGGGGCTCGAAAGAAGCATTCCAAGTCATGAAAGGCAAGGACCTCCATCCAAGGTTGCTCTATCCAGCAAAGCTTTCATTTAGAATGGAAGGGCAGATAAAGTGCTTCTCAGATAAGATCAAGTTCAAGGAGTTCATCATCACCAAGCCCTTATTATATGAAATGTTAAAGGGACTTATCTAAGAAAAAGAAGATAAAAAACATGTATAGTAAAAAGACCGCAAACTCACAGTTATTAACAACCACACCTAAAACAAAAACAAATTAAGCAAACAACTAAAACAGGAACAGAACCATAGAAATGGAGATCACATGGAGAGTTAGCAACAGGGGAGAGAGGGGGAAAAGGTACAGAGAATAGTATAGACGGTGGGGAGAAAATAGACAGGGGGAAGGCAAGAATAGTGTGGGAAATGTAGAAGCTAAGGAACTTATGACACATGGACATGAACTAAAGGTGGGGAATGTGGTTGGGAAGGGGTGTACAGGGTGGATGGGAATGAAGGGGGAAAAATGGGACAACTGTAATAGTATAATCCATAAAATATAGTTAAAATTTAAAAATAGAAGTAAATTAAAAGAAAAAGAGAAACAGGTGAAATTAATTTTAACATTATATTTTATTCAACCCAACATGTCCAAAATATGATCATTTTAACAGATAACCAATATAAAATTATTAAATAGATATTTCACACACTTTTGTACTCTTTGAAATCTGCATGTGTTTTACACTTAAAAAACAACTCATTTGGGATGAGCCACATTTCAGTAGTTAGTTGTGTCTAGTGGCTACTGTGGCGGAGTCGAATAGTACAGTTTTAGGTCAAAGAGAAAGACGGGACATGTTGCCGTATATCTGGATTGTCTCTCCAGCTGCCTTACACGCAGTGTTTAAATTAACCTCCCTAAAACATTTACTGGCTTAAAAGACATGAAGATGCTACCTACTACATGGTAAAACAATTCATTTGTTCATTCACTCATTTATTTATTCGTTCAACCATTAATTGCACAAACAATTACAAAACTCCAGACCTCGTTCTAAGAATCGGAAACATCCACAAGAAAAAGACAGTCCTTTTCCTGAGGGAGGTCAGTCACATTGCTAGCTGGCAGATAGCCACATCTGCAAATGAGTTTATTATAATCTGATAAATGTGTGTAGGTAAGAACTATCAGGTTACAGAGGACATGAGGGGTACGGGCAAGTGGGGTTAGTGGGCGTCAAGGAAAGTTACCATGTATCAGAGTTCTTGGCTGTAAGCAGCGCACACAGACTCTGGCTGACATAAAGTGGAAAGGAGTCCCAGCTGTGAGGAGAGCCCTGAGGCGTTTTGAAGATGAGCCGTGGCATGGGCGTTTATTTTCAGGTTTGAACACAGCCACTCTGGCACAGTGGTTCGGGCAGTAGGTTGGAAGGGTCGATGCTGAAGGCAGGGAGATTGATCAACGGCCAGTAGTTTTCTGAATGAGAGAGACCACAAGGGGATGAATCAGGTATTGGCAGTGGAAAAGGAAAGGGTAGTTTCAAGAATTCAAACTCGCTCTGAAATGTAGAGCTGTCGCTGTTCCAACCCTTCCTTTCGCAGTGCATCCAGTACCACTCCCACCCTCTTCAGATAAACTGCCAGCCAGACCACTCCTGTTCCCCCTTAAGATGCCTTCTCCCCACGCATTTAAGGTGTAGCTCTTGACCGCCTACCTCGGGGCCCTCAGTAGTCTTTAAAGCCCTTGTTGCCCTCAGCTGTTGAGTGTTTTGATGGATAACCTATCAATAGTTGAGAAAGCCTGCTGTGTTCTTGTTTTGCGCTGCTGTCGCACCTCCCTGCAGTCTACCGTAAGCTACTTGAGGCCAGTGATGCTGTCCTGTTCTTCCTTGAACCCTCAGGCCCTGAGTTGGCCCAGCACAAGTCCCTAGTACCTATCTGTTCTTGATGATGCTGACCCCCGACTTTTGGGACACACTGAGGTCCTGTAGTGGCCAAAAGTTTCCATCACCAAACTCCTGCTCCACAGAGCCTGAGAAAAGTTCATCTCCCCTGGACACACTTCTTGAGTCACCCTCCACTCTTAGACCTTCAGCAGCTTCCCCTCTCCCACTGAACTCTTCTCAGCTGTCACGGCCACCTATCCTTTGTCCCCACATTGCCTCAGTAGACATCACAGCTCTCATCAAACTGATCTTGTCCACTGGCTCAGAAACAAGCCCCGTAAAGGTCGGATTCGTAATCTTCACTAAATGCCAATCCTCTGTCCCAGTGCCCTTCCTCTTCCCTTTCAGAAGTCCAGAGCCAAGAATGTCCTTCGATTCCAAGAAACGTGCCCAGTCCCTCAGGTTTCCAGCCCTTGCAGATCTCTCTGTGGCTAACCAGCATTTCTAGTGTGTCCTCCAACAGGCAGTGATTCCTGTTTTCTTGGGTTTGCTCCCATGTGTCTTCATCTCACCAGCTAGACTGCAGACTACCTGAGAGCCACCAACTCAAAGGGTGCCTTGTGCATTTGCGGACACACAGGGCTCATGAATGCGTAGGCCAGGGTGGACAGAAACAAATCCATTTCTATGACTCCCGTCCTGTCAACCAACTGTATTCTCCACCCCCAAATTTTAGTGTGTAAGGAGTGCTAAGAAAGAAACTTCTCTCTGAAATGGCAACCTGGAGATGTCAATAAAGTTTTCAGTGTCTCTCGGTCAGTTCTGCTGCTGGTACTGAGTCACTGCTCATCTGTGGTGATCGTTAGCCTCACTGTATGATTCACATTCTAAAAACGGGGTGAGGTTTTTAAAGAGAAGCCAAGTCCAGTGTGAACTTAGCCTCACAATTATTGGGTTCCTCAGTGGTTGCCAGTTGCTGGCACAGCACTCCTCAAGGTCTGGCGTCCTTGGATGATGTGGCTGTATCATGGTAAACACCTCGAATCCAATTCACGGGCTTATGATAGAAGGTTCCCTGTAATAAATGTGTTCCGCCAGGCTTGGGACTACTCCTAATCTCTAACCCAACCCATGTCTGGATCTGAGATTCGTGAGTTAAGAGTGGTAGGCAGACCTTTGGGGCTTTTCTTTCACTCATACGTTTTGATTGGTAGTCGTAGTTCCTTGGATCGTGTCCCTGGATCGTGTCCCTGTATCTGTAAAGAGGAGATTAACAGCCTGACTCCCCTTAGCATCTGGCATTCTTAGCTAAAACCAGAATGTGGGGTGCTTTCATGAAATTTGCCTTCTAGTCCCAAGACTCTCCTTAATGACCCATGTGACTTTGGGCGAGTCATTTAACGGCAGCAGGGGTGGCTGTGGCTGATATTCATGGGAAGCTTGGAAAGGGGCGTGGCCCATAGCAAGCCCTCGGTGAGGCCCCCTGCTGTTACCATCGCCATTGGTCCAGAGGTTTGTTACTCTCTGCACTAAGCACTGGTATGTGTTACCTTATTTAATCCTTAAAATTATTACGTGAATTTTGTTACTCCTGCTGTTCAGGGGTGAACTGAGGACGGCAGTCGGGACAACCTAACTCCTGGGCCCATGCTCTCAGTTCCTGTTACTGCTCCTACCTTCCCTGGGCCTCCGTTTTCTCCTCTGTAACACTTGAGAGCTGGACTGTTGGTCTTGAAATCCCTCGAGCCCTAAAATTCCCCGGTATTTACCCCATTACCTTCATCCTTTTCCTTTTCTTCTTCCCCAGACCCCTCCCCCACCCCACAGTCCTCCTGTGAACTTGGGTGGATTCGTCATCACGGGATTGGCAGGATGTTTTCCCCTCTGAGCTGTGATGCTGCATGTGTCAGCACATGGACATGTGTTGTGGCTCTTTTATTGTTCTTGGACCTGGTTTACATGTTGCTATTGTTGGGAGAGGAGGCATCTGACTCTTCAATTTTACTGTCTTATTTTGGCCCGCAGCCATTACCACATTGAGTGACTTGAACATTTGGGCTTGCGAAAGGCTTAATGGGAGAAGCCTGTGGAATCAGCCCTTTGAGCCTGGGCTCTGTGTGGTTTTTTGGGAGAACACGGCACTCTCCACAGATGGTTTTCACAGGCCTGGTCCATGGCTGGTAGTGATCTTAGGCAAGGGACTTGGAAGACAGATTTCTGGGCTTTGCCGTCTCTGTACAGCTGGGGTACCCTGGCAGATTTCCGTATGTGGAAATCTTTCACGGATCATTTCATTATGGTTCCATTGTAACTGATGTTTGTAAATTGCTTCAGGCGGGTGATAGTTTTTGTATATTTTCTAGTACTTTTTGGGGGCTGTGACCCAAAGATTAGAATGTTTTGGCATCGAGAGACCTGGGTTCAAGAGTTGCTTCTGCCACTGCCTAGATTGGTACATCTAACACACTTGCTTTTATGGCCTCTGTTTGATCATTCTTTGAACTGGGATCTGTGGGGGAGGGGAAGGAGTTGATTTGTCACTGCCTTGGGATGTGAGAATTCTTTTGCTTAGAAGCCTGGAGGAAACATCTTAGGAACTGAGGAATCAAACAAGGACCTGGAAATATCAGAAGTGTTGGATAAGTCACTTATCTCAGACTAGATTTCTTCATTTGTAAGAATAGGATATTAATACCTGTCTTACCAAACTAAAATGATTATTGAGTCAAATGAATTATGGTGTGAAAATAGGCTCCTGAAAATTATAAATTCTATACAAACATTAGTTGTTTTTAGGAAGTACCATACAACAAAACTAATTGTTTTAATTACCAAAAAAGCAAAAGCTGTTAATGTTTCTATGCTGATTTTCCCCAGCATAGATTGTTTACTGCAAACAATAACCTACAATAAAATTTCCTCGACATTTTTTATTGTGCACCAGTTAGAAGGCTATGAGTTCAGTTTTTCTAGACTAAAACGAATATTGTGAGTAGTGAGTTCATAAGAACTGATATTGTACAAGGTGGATAGAAGCTCTTTTGCAGAAAAACATGAATTTTGCATTAATTCAGATTTTATTAACTCAGTATAAAAGCAAGAGCTAGGTTGAAGTTGTAAAAGGACATTAATACTACAAACAAAATTGTACGTCTGTTAAGTATCCTTCTCTGTACATAGAACATAACTGCAGCATAAGTAAAGGCTAGACTCTCATGTGCTAACTCACATGCGCCTAGAATAAAAATGTGTTTAACTCATATTTTTCACTAAAGCAAAAATGCCCTACCCCCCTTACTCCGAATGAACAAAATGACTCCATTTCTATTTTTCTTGATTGGTAAACCATGCTTGGAGATACCATCTGGAGACTGTTGGGTTTCTGCCAAAGATTTAACTCAGGCTTGCAAAGAGCTACCTGTCTAAGGCAAAAAACTGCACTGATTCAACAGGAAATAATGTGTTTTTATTTCACCATTTGGTAAAAGAAACAAATCTAATATTTGTTTTATATTGATGGCATTATATTATAATTAAAAGTATTTCCAAGATATAATAATTGGGGAAAATGGGATAAATAATTGCTTAAATTTATGTGATTACTTACAAGTCTGATGTGAAGGCATATGCAGAGATCTTGATGATAAAGTCAAATATTTCCCTATGAGAAGCAGGGGCAAGACAGGGTCACAGAAAAGTAAGGCCAGTGGACACCACCCAGACCTCCTCATGGGGTACTGTTGAAAGCCCTAGACCTGTGTGGATTGGTTATAATGTGGTGCTATTCTTTTAAAATTTTATTTATTATTTTCTAAACAGATTTCTGCTTGGCATATGAACCAAAGGCCAGAGGGGTTAATCAGTCTACATTCTGAGTGCTGCCTTCTGCAAGACCACCACAACGGACCCTACGCTCAAGTCTGCTGTGCCACCATACCCTTACCCCGCCCCAGACATTACTCCGGGGTCTGCTTGTGGTCAGCGCTGTGAAAATGACCAGCACTTTCCTAGCATGACGACCTTGGACCACGTCATCGCTACCCAGCAGTCGGAGTGGGTCTCGTTCAATGAGGATCCACTCTTCCCTGTCCCTTCTGAGGGTAAGGAGTGCCTTCATTTCCTAAGTGAAATGACTGGCAAAGAACCACGCCTGCTTGCTCTGGCTTTTCCTTGATTATTCTTTGGGTGGGATCTTCACATGGGAAAAAAGCTAGTCTGTCACTTTCCTGAGATGCAGATTCTTCTAGAAACCTGGAGGAAGCACCTTAGGCCCTCGCAGCCCCAAACGAGGCCTGGAAACACCAAATATTGGCTGCTTTCTCCCAAGGAGCTTCAACTTTATGTTCACAGTGTACATGCAGACGTGCATTTACATGCAGACCCTTTGGTTGTTACTCCCAACAGCAATTTGGATTTTTTACAATTTTTTAAAAAAGATTTTATTTATTTATTTTTAGAGCCTGGGGAAGGGAGAGAGAAAGAGAGAGAGAGAAGCATCAATCATTTGCCTCTCATATGTGTCCCAACAGGGGTTTGAACCCGCAACCCAGCCATGCACCCTGACCAGGAATCGAACTGGCAACCTTTTGCTTTGTGGGGTGATGCCTGACAAACTGAGCCATACCATGTGGGTGGATTTTTTCAGTTTTTAAAGTGTAGTTGTTAAGAATGACAGGCTCTAGGCCCAGATTGCTTGGGCTCAAATCCTCACTGTGTTACAGATGAGTGATATGCCCTTAGATAGATCATGTGAGTAACATCTGTGTGGCAGTCCATCTGTGCAGTAGGGGTAATCTCAGTATCTTCCTCTCAGTGGTTGTGAGGGTTAAATGAATTAATGTATGTAAAGAGCTTAGAAGAGAGCCTGGCACATGGAAAGAGCTCAGGAATTGTCATCTATGATCACGATGAAGATGACTAAATTGAATTCTAGGGAACTGGTGCTCAGGGGTGAAGGTCAAGGTAGGGTATGGGAGATATTTGCAGAGCCCTGTCAGCTGGTTCTGTTCTACTGCAGCTACCCCTGCTAACTAAAATCAGCCCAGCCTCATGTACAACATCTGGAAAGTGTGAGTTCACAGGTGTGCTTCCAATATGGCGGCCGGGTGGCCATTGAGGCCTTGAAGTGTGGCCAGTCTGCATTGAACCGTGCTGTAAAGGTTAAATACCCACACTGAATTCCAAAGACTTAGTACAAGTTAAATATTTCATTAACAATCTTTATATCAATTACATGTTGGAATTATAAATTTTTAACCTAGTGGGTTGAAACATAATTCAACCTAGTTTTGCCTGTTTCTTGTTACTTTTTTTCTGTAGCTACTGGAACATTTAAAATTACATATGTGTCTTATTTATTTATTTGTTTGTTTGTTTATTTATTTATTTATTTATTTTTGGGCAGTGCTAATCTAAAAGCTTTCATTATTTTGTTTGGCTAGTTTTTAAGTTTTTATACACTAAAATTGATCACTTTTGATGTCCAGTTGATGAATTTGCCATGTATAGATTTGTGTCCTCACCACCACAACCAGGATATGGTTTAACAAATCATTTGAAAGCTGTTAAATGTTGCAGGACCAATAAAGCGACACAAAGCAAGGGGAAGAGCCTCTGCCACATTCGGCTGATCACTGACGCAAAGTTTGCACCTGGCGGCCTGCACGTGCGTGTAGTCAGGGCGGCACAGAGCCTAAGTTTGAATTGAAATGTGTGGTCCATTCAGAAGCTCTCCAGTTCAGCCATACTCTCCACCAGTCCCTATTGCCTTTTGCTTTTCTCCTTTGACTTGGTTATATTTCTTGCTTGGCCTCTGTAGACATTTTTGTTCATGACCCCCAAGTCCTGGAATAGATGCTGGGTTAAGAATAGTGAACGAGAATACCCCAGTCTCAGCTTGCCCGGATACTGCAGTGATTGTGTTGAGGTTATAGTTTTTGTTTTTTTTTCTCTCTTTTTAAACCTTATCTGAGGAAATGCTTATCGATTTTAGGGAGAGGGGAAGGGAGAGAGAAAGAGAGGGAAAGAAACATCGATCAGTTGCCTTTTGTTTGTGCCACGACCAGGGGCTGAGCCGACAGGCTAGACATGTGCCCTGACTGGGAATCGAACTCGCAACCTTTCAGTTTATGGAACAATGCTCCAACCAACTGAGCCACACCGGCCAGGGCAGGTTATGGTTTTTACACATGATCAGGTAACCACGCCTTTAGCATACAGGTGGATGAGCGTGGCTGTTTCTTTATTCTCGCCTTACTCACTGTAATGGTGAGTCCTGTGATCACCTCTTGCCCACGCTTTGTTTTTCCACCACCGTTCTTGTTTCCAGAACTAGACAGTTCTGCAGAGCGGCCCTCTTCCTGTGATGTGACGGTGCTCTCTGGTTTCTGTTTCAGGGGGCACCGAAGAGCACTTCCCGGGATTGTCGTCTTCCTCAGATCAGTCTGAGAGCTCCTCTGCAGAGAACCACGCGGCGGATGGAGGTTCTCAGGACCTTTCCCACTCGGAGCAGGATGACTCCTCCGAGAAGATGGGTCTCATCTCTGAAGCCGCCTCTCCTCCTGGGAGCCCTGAGCAGCCCTCCCCTGACCTGGCCTCAGCCATCAGGAACTGGGTTCAATTTGAAGACGACACACCCTGGGCCAGCACATCTCCGCCTCCTAAAGAAACAGGTGGGACAGGTGGGAGGCTAAGAAGGGTTCTAGCTCAGGTCTGTGCTCATCAGGAATGCTTTTCCATGCGAGGTGTGTAAGGCTGCTGGGATTCCACTTGACCTGCCCCAGAGCTCTGAAGTACTGGTCACATAGCAGAGACTGGGCAGAGATCTCATCTGGCTTAATTCTACAAATAGTTTTTGGTAACAGGAGCATACGGAAGGATCTATGTGTTCTGGGCCATTTCCAGCCTTTCACCTTGTCCCTCGTTGTTGATCTGTCTGGGAAGTGTGTATATTTATTTATCTAGTAGGAATCAGAACAACACTGACTCAGCACCTAAGTTGTAAATGACTTACAAATAGAAATGGATGGGTCTCAGAGTGCGGACCACCAACCATCTCTAACAGAATAGCCAGTTAAATATGGATACTCTTAGGTCTCGCACCTCTTGAATCCAAATCGTCAAGGGTGGGCCCTGTCATTCATGGTCAGTACCTTATTTTGTGGAATTTAAATGGCCAGAAGCTGCACTGGGGAGCCTAGTGAAGCCAAAGGAGCTGCTAGTCCTCACCGCGGTAACCTGGCTACGTGCTTCATTGCGCATGGAGGCATGCCGAGGGTGACTGGATAACATTAGGGATTGTAGTAGCTTTCTTTCTACTGCTGTCACAAACTGCCACCAGCCTAGTGGCTTATTATTTTAGAATTCCGTAGTTACGAAGCCCAACATGAATGTCGCTTGGCTAGAATCGAGATGTTGTCAGGACTGCATTCCTGTTGGATGGCTCTAGGGGAGAATGTGCTTCTCTCCACTTCCCAGCTCCCAGAGGCTGCCCAGGTCCCTGGACACGTGGCGCCTCTCCCCATCTCCAGAGCGAGCAGTGTGCCTCTCTCTGTGCCTTCTTTCTGTAGTTTCTGTAGTTTCTGTAGGCACACCTTCCTCTGACGGACTTCTGCCCCCCTCTCCATTTTGGAGGACCCTTGTGATTACATTGTCCCACCAGCATAATCCTGGATAATTCCCCATCTCAGGTGTTTAACCTAATCACATCTGTAAAGTCCCCCTTGCCAACTAAGCTGTCATAGTCCCAGGTTCTGGGCATGAGGATGTGGATATCTTTGTGGGGGGCGTTATTTTGTCTGCCACCGAGAATAGCAAAAAGCAAGGTTGATAAGTTTTTCTGTTGGTGAGTTAAATGTTTTGCAAGTTTTAATTTTTAAAAACAATTCCTTTGTTTTTCAAACGTGTTTCAACAGCAGTAAAAACAATTTTTAGGAAAAGATGAAGCACAATTCTACCATATAATAAACACTTCCACTTTTATGTACTCATTTGCCCATTAAAGTATACTTTTTCACATTTTAGCATCAGATTTGTCTTGTTGGTGAGAAGCCTCTACACTCCAGGCAGCATGGATGAAGTGGCAGGTCCAGACAGGCTTCCCAGTCCAGCTGGAGGGAGGGAGTAACCTTTACTGAACACCTAACCCAGGCAAGACAGTGGGCTGATGACGCGTTCGTACATGTGGCAAAAGTCACTGAATGCTGGGCAGTGAATCAATACAGAGTATGTTTCTTATTTTTAGTAAGATAACTTTTATTACTGAATGCTTACACTCTCAGGCATTATGCTCAATGCTTTGTACACCACCTCAGGTACTACTTACCACAATCATATGAGGAAGACATTGATATTATATTCATATTACATGTGAGGAGACCAGTAAGAGAGTGTTTGGGAATTTGCCCAAGGCTGTATGCTAGGAAGTATCAGGAGAAAGTTTCAACACCAGGCAGGCAGGAAGGCCCCAAGGTCTTGTAACAGCCTAGGCATGTTCCGTGGTATTTGCCTGGATCTTCTGCCTGGTTGTGGTTTCCTCTGCTCCTTATTCCCTGGAGACAGGGAGGTAAAGGAGGGGTGGGGTGGTATTTCTCCACTCATTTGCCCTAAAATGGCAATGCCTTCAGGTCACTGATTATATTCATAGCATTTAAATTCTTTCACCTCTTGTTCATACCTTACCTTTAGCCTCAGGATTGCCCAGAACACAGATGAGTCAATTTGCTTCAATTCTCCTCCACGTATTTTTGCAAAACTAACTGGGGATAGCCATAATTATGTTGCCTCCATTTGACTGAGATCCTAGCTTGTTGTGGATAAGGGTTTTGACTCAGTGTAAAACCTTTTTAATTTAGAGCAGCAGTTCTCAAAGTATGGTCCATAGATCCATGGGGTTTCCCAAGACCTTTTCAAAGGGTCTGTGGAGTCAGAACGATGTTTATAATAATTCTAAGATGTTATTTGCATTTTTCACTGCATTGCATCTGTATTCATGGCACAAAAACAATGGTGAGCAGAACTTCTGGCCCTGTGTATATATACTAAAAGTTACTTTCACTTAATACCTTTGATAAAATAGTAAAAACTATTAATTTTATTAAATCTTGATTTTTAAGTATATCTCTTTAATATTCTCTGTGACAAATTGGGAAATACGCATAAAATATTTTTGCTCCATACCAAAGTATAATGGTTGTCTTGAAGCAAAATGGTTATCTAGAAAAACAAAATTGGGTTTAATTTTTTAATTAAAAAATCAATTAAAAAATCAAAATTATTTTAAAAAATTTTAATGAAAAGAATGCAAAAAATTTCTTGAACAAATACTTCTTAAAAACAAGATCCAATCAATATTTGCATGACTGCTACATACCTCTCTCCTAATCCTGGCCCGAGCTCCAATAAAACATTTTTGTATGGTTCCCTTCAGTTGCCTATAAGTCTTCTTCACCAAAGCTCTTACTCAGTTTTGCCCTAGATTAGTGGTGCCCACTTGTGTTACTGACCAGCAAGTGGGGTCCTGCTGCCAGCCACCACCCTCTAGGCAAAATTCCAGAGGCAAAGGTTTGGCAGTAAAGGAAAGAGTCTTTATTCAACAGCTACACGCTTTTGGAATAACAGCGAAAGCTGCACCTGCATTAGTTACTTAAGCCTATTAATTAAGGCTAAAATTTTTAACTGCTGTATTCCCCTATCATCCCCGCTGTTGGTCTTTAATTATCTTATTTTTATAAGATTAGTTTACAAGTTAAAACAGCATAAGATACAAAAGCTGCACAATGTTGGAAGAATGGCAGGCTTCTCTCACAGCCTGTCCCCTCTAAGACCCTCAAAGAAGAATAGCGTTGCCACCCTCTGCCAGACCAGCCTGATCCTAGGCTTGCACCCATGGTTTCTTCTCCCATCCAAAATACTGTCCACAGACAGCTGCAGCAGGATCATCCAGGCATCCTGGGGGAAGGGAGCCAGAGAGCCAGTCTCTACCCTCCTTTTATTTTAAATCTTCGGTCTCACCATTCCACTGGCTCAGGAGGCGTCCAGCTTCTCAGCCAATCTTGTCCTAGACTGTTCACCATTGCCTCAGGCAACCTCCGCCTATGGCCCCTCCCTACACCTCCCCAGTGATCTGATCCCATCTCTCTGTATCTATCGCTTGGAAAAAACTTAGTGACCAGCTCATGTAAAATGAGTGGCTGTCTTGTGCTTTTTAGTCTAATCTGACAATATAGAAATGAACTACCCATCAGTTTCTCATTTTTCCACTCTGAAAAAATGCTTCCCTTAGCATATTAATTTCTATCAATCAGATTCTGGACCTATTTGGGCTTTAGTATACCAAGTAAACATTTTTTAGTATGGATAACACATGAATAAAATGGAACTGAGCAAGCAAGACATTCGTTGTATTTAAACATGCAAAAATTTGGAATCTGAACGGTGGAATATGTAGCAGGTAGTGAGATTCAGTCAGAAAAAAAGAGGGCTCCATGGGAACTGATTTTTGGCTTCCGCCACTTCCCTAGTCACTTAGTATCACCAGAACAAACTGACTTCTTCCCATAATGTAGTTGCAGTTTCTCCTTTTCTTCCCATGCTATTCCCCATGTCCTGTTCGCCTCTATTAAGTGCCCAACACCTCTGATCACACATCTGTGTCAAGAGAAAGGGAAAATGTGCGTCCTGGACGTGTCCCATGCAGCTTTTCTATGCATAGCCTTTTATGAGAAGATTATGATCTTGGCTTAGGAGAAATAGGTGGGAGGACAACAATAGAGGATAAATGAGACCAATTAGCGTCACTCCTGGTCTGCATTTCTGGAAGCAGAAAATGGAGACTTCCTCAGCTAGCTGCTCCGTACCTTAACATCCTGGCTTGCAAAGCGAAGTTAGAAAACAAAGGATAGCCTGCATGCGCACGCCCACGGGTAGCCAGGTGGAGAAATGTTGTACTGGGATGCTCCTCTTCCTCCCTCCAGTTCCCATGCCTCCACTCTCCACTCTTTGCAGTTTTGGGGGGCAGATAGAGTGCAAACAACAAAAGAATTTCTCTTTTAAGCCGCGCCACCTAAGAATAAAGCCCAGGGAGCACTGGATTTCAGCCCGGAATGGCAACGCACTGTTGGCCCTAATTAAAATGCAAGGAGGCTGTGGGCATGGTGGAGTTAGGGACAAAGAGACTGTCATTAGTGGTAAATCTCTTATTTTCCTGGCATTTGAATGCCAGAAAGTGAGCTGGAGAGCTTAGGGAAGCTATGGAGTTGTTTGTCCCCGCCCTGGTGACCTGGCTACTTAGTGTACTGTTCACTGAAGCATACCAAGGTTGACTGGATAACCTGGAGCCACAGCGGGTGGGCAAAACCTCTCCAGAAATGCTTGACTCCATCAAGGGAACAACTTTCCTTTCGATTTCAACGAGGGCAGGATTGGAAGTGAATTAAGTGCCAATGTGGTTAGTCTGGGAATAAGGAGATACAGATCCCCCTCAGGAAAAAACACTAATAAAATCAATCTAGTGACAAAGCATTTTTATAACCGCATGTATAGGAAAGACAACTGGGATCAACTCCTTGGACCTGAGGATACCAGGGTGAGAGGGCGTATAAAATTAAGCTCCTGGAATCTCATGTAAAAATTGCTTCCTCCATATTGTGAAGTTCAGTGGAAGCCAGATGTGGGATTTGACTTAGGAAGGCCTCTTTGGATCAGGCTGTGTTGATATTATCTTTAGAAAAATGTGTACTGGAATTTTAAATGTCAGATACTCAAGAATTAAATAAGCTGTGAGAATACTGTTCACATCTCCAGCCTGAAGATGACATACGATCGATCTGGGTTACATGGTTAAAAACTCCCGAGAAATTTAACTGAAAACTCTTTTGCTGAATCTTGAACTACATGCATAGCTATCCTGCTAAACCCTGAGCAGAATGAAAGTATTAAACAAAATATGCTTCTGGTGAATCTGTTCAAAGTTAAATCTTTATACTGTTTGTTAAAGAAATTTTTTTGAAAATGAATCTAAACCCTGGTGGTGGTCTATTCACACTGGGGCCTTTAGCAATAGTGTATGTCAGTTTCCCCAGTTGTAAGAAGTTTTCCTAACTTAGTATTTTGCCTTCTCTGGCTTTAAAACTCTGCTGGGCGCCAGGAAGAATGTAGTGGTCATTTCTAATAAAGACTCTCTCAGAGCTAAGGCTGGTTTTATGTAGTTTGTGCATTTTACAAGTATATGTGTGCTTAAAATATGTTTGCAAATGCATGCAGACAAATTGACTGAAAGAGCATAGTTCCTTCTCAAAGTTAAAAAAAAATTGAGGCATTATCATCAGCATGAGGCTTCCTGTTCCCTTGTCATGTTATGCGCTGACCTTCCTCTGCAGACATGGCAATTTGGCAGCAAGGCCAAGGCTGAATTGGACCCATTATGCAGATACTGCAGGATATGCATAATTACAAACATAAAAAAACTTTTATTTCTGGAACATTTGTCCCACAACCCCAGCAATCCCCTTGTATTCCCTTGTGCTTCAAATGTCTTTCCTAAAAACTTGGGCTAAGGCCCTCCCATTGTATCTGGGGAGGCTGATTATCTGGGACCAGAGAAAGAGCTACTTGTTTGGGGGTGGACCAGAGATGACGTCAGCCATTTAAGAGGGAGGCAGGGGCGACAGCTGAAAGACTTAATCTCTGAGAAGACCAGCCCAGTGGTTAATTTCTATTATGTTTTTCATTCTGGCTACTGGGGGTGCGGGGTGGGTGGGGGTGGAATAAGATCCCAAACATTTGGTGACTATGTAGACAAGGCCCACTGCATCTGACATGTGCATGGCTTTCCCTTCTCAACAGAGGAGGTCTTATTTCCTTTTAATACCTTGAATTGTTCTTCTCTGCGTTTAAATGCTGTTAATGACCTTTCCGGAATCCGTGTCAGACCTCAGGAATGGATTTTAACAGAGCCCGTCTTCCTCAGGGTGTAGTGCCCCTCTGCCCCTCTCCACCTCTCTTGCGGTTCCCAACAAGTTTTTTCCTGCCCCTGCTCTTCCTGGGGCCCCTAGAGCTCTTCTCCTCCATTTTCACTCAGACCTCTAGAGGCTCAAGCCCTTCCTCCCCAGCATTTTCCTGCCTTAAATGTCTACAGCCCGTGTCTCTCCCCGACATTAAATTATATATTTCTTCGTTTCTTTGCTTCTTGTCTTTCTTCTCCAGTAGAGGGAAGAGACTTGTCTACCTCATTCCCTCTCTATCCCAGAATATGGGGCATGGAGCCTAGTAGGTGCTCACTCAGCATTTGTCGGGTTAATGAAAGAAAAGTGGAAAGATGTACTATGTGGAACCTACTGCAGAATGACTAAGGAACTCCAGTTTACGGGGCCAATGAGCTGTTAGGTTGAAGGACAATATCCTCGGCAAAGTGAATTTTTTTTTAACAGAGTAGGTGAGGAAACAGGCCAGCCTCTTCCTCATCATGCCCTTTTCTTATCAGCTGACTATTATCAGTTTTTGATTTCCCATGGTTGCACACACACTGTATATATGCACATACATGCCACATGCATATACATAGATACATATGCACACAAGCATAACATGCACAAATAAAATAGCATATACACTTACAGAAGCACACATATATACATCTAAACAGAGTGGGGCAAAAGTAGGCTGGCAGTTGTTCGTATGGAAAATAATATAAGAATAAACAGTTCTGTGTACTTGTAACTGTAAACCTACTTTTGCTCCACCCTGTATATGTACAAATATACACATACTTTTTTCCTGGGGGCTTCCTTAAAAAGCACGCTTAAAACTGTCTGTTATATTTTTGTTGGATTTGAAGCTACCATCATGCCATGGGGAAAAAGGGGCTTTTCAAAAGTGGCTTTTTATAGTTATCTAAAAGGGTTCTTCAAATATTTCATTTAGAATGCCAGTCATTATCCTTTTCCGGGGAATGTGCTAGCTCACCTGGGCAGGCTTTGCGGCCTGTCTCACCCCCAGTGTGGGACACAAAACATAATGAGCTATCCGAGCATGCATTCGTTAACTAGTTCATTCATGCAACGAATATTTAGGAGCTGGGAAAGCATTTATGAGAAAGTTGGCCACAGTCCCTGCTTTCTCCAGGATGAGGCTGCCTAACGGTTGGACAAATCTGTTGCCAGTGGAGCCTTTTGGGGTGAGGAGGAGCTCCCCCGAAACCAGTCCTGGGACGGCTGCTGCTCGTTGCCAGCTGTGCAATTGCAGGGGGGCCACAAACGAAGGCTGGAATTCCATTGATTTTGTATCCATGGACGGGCATGTTTACAGCCTTGGAAATATCATATAGTCCCAGTGAGTAGATGTCAAAGTATAAGTAAAGGACATTACATAATCATGTATGTTAGTATTAAAAATGTTAATCTACCCAGGATCCCAAAGGATAAAAAGAAATATATTGTATTTGCTGTATCGTTTAAGGCGACTACTTGTACGTTTATGATTCATTCGAGCAGTGGTGCTCTGAGCCCCCACCATGAGCCAGTCACTCACTGCTCGAGTCACTGGGGGTGTAGCGGAACATTCCTACCGCATGGAGCTTATCGGGGGAGCCATACCAGGATCGTGATGAAGGCGCAGACACAATGTGTTAGATAATGTGGTAAGTGGGAAGGAGGGAAACATAAGGCCAAAAAGGGGATAGGGTGAGAGACAATGTGAAATTTATAAGATCAGGGAGTGTCTCTCTGTGTTGTAAGTTTTGAGTGAAGGCTTTCGAGAAGGGAAGGAGTGACCTTGCAGAAACTGGGGAAGGAGCCTTCCAGGCAGAAGAAACTGCGAGTGAGGAAGGAATGACAAGTGACAAGTCTCTGGGGGATGGTCATGTTCTGGTGTGTAACTGGAGTGGGGGGAATTGGGGAGAAGGGAAGGAGACAAGCAGAGAGGTCCTGGGGACTCAGACAACACAGGTCCTTAAAGGGTGTGGTGAGGACTCAGACTTTTACTGTGGGCAAGATGGGAAACCATTAGAGGGTTCTGAGCAGAGGTGTGGTAAGATTCGACTTAGGTTTGAACAAGTAATTCTCTTAAAACTGGGTGGGTGAGGACAAGTGGAGAAGCAGGAAGACCAGGTGGGAGAACACTGCAATGAGCCAGGCAGGACAGGATGGTGTCTGGGACCAAGGTGGTAGCTTGGTGATGGTGGGAAGTGATAGGATCTCAGATAGAGTCTGAAGGTGGGACT
Organism: Carollia perspicillata; assembly: GCA_004027735.1. Classification (NCBI taxonomy): domain Eukaryota; kingdom Metazoa; phylum Chordata; class Mammalia; order Chiroptera; family Phyllostomidae; genus Carollia; species Carollia perspicillata. The sequence goes on from PVKM010001574.1 coordinate 19,458, forward strand.
GACGGAGGTGAGGGACTAAATATGAAAAGACTCAAGGATGACTGGGAGCTTTCATTCTGAGCATCTGAAAGGATGGAGGAGCTGGCATGGAGTGTCCTTTAGTTTCGGACATGTAAAGTTAGAGATCCAAGTGGAGCCCTGACCTGTGTGGCTCAGCTGGGCGTCGTCCCTCACAGCCCAAGGTCTCGGGTTTGATTCCTGGTCACCTGTGTGCCTGTGTTGCAGGTTTGGAGAGGCAACCAATCAGTGTTTCTCTCTTGCATCGGCGTGTCTCTCCCTTTCTTTCTCTGTTTCTTCCCTTCTCTGTAAAAATAAATAAAATCTTTAAAAAAAGAAGGAGAGAGAGATCCAAGTGGAGATTTCAAGTAGATTTGGACGTACAGATATGTCTGGAAATAGTAACAACTACCACTTAACTCTTCTTGAGTACTTTTGTGTCAAGCACTTTTCCAAGTGTTTTGGTCAGTATTAACTTTCTCATCTCATCAGGTGGGTACTGTTTTTAGCCCCATTTACAGGTGAAAACGCAGAACAGGAAGATTAAGTAACTTGCTCCAGGCTATAGGGCTGGATCCAGGATCCTTGCATATAACTTCATAGGAGGGGAGGAGAGGCCAGTTTCTACCTTTGATCACTTTTTTCCTTGCTGGGTGGATGTGGCTATGAAGCCCTGGGAGGAGGGCATGTGGCTGCCAGAGGTCTGGCCCCAGGAGAAGAGTTCACGGCCCAATACTTGAACTAATTTTGTGGCCCGAGGGCATGCAGTTCAGAACCTCAATAAAATGATTTATCAAAGATTGCTAAATGAACAATTAAAGTATAATGAACCAAATGAAAACAGTTTGTAAGATACAGGGACTTTGCCTCTCCCAGCTGCATTATTCTTTGTTTCTCTTTCAAGGGAAATATTAAAGTTTTCCCTAACAAATGTAAAGAGCTAGTGTGAAAATATAAATAATTAAAATAGCTTTTTTTTGGAGTAACTGAAGTCTTTTGATGCGTGGTTTTAATAAGACTTAACTATTTTTAAGGAACATATTTTCAATGCATATTAAATTGTATATTTTAAATGTATATTACATTTTTATTTTTTAATAAAAGGAATCTATTTTTACCGTATATTAAATTATAAAGAACAATAGTACAGTCCATCACCCAGTTCAGCAAATAGAGTATTGTCGTCACCCAGAAGCCCTTGGGTTTCCCTGCTGAGCACTTCTTCCAAACATCCCCTCCCCTCCCTTCTGCACCGGCACTTTCCTGGGTTTGTGACAATGATCACCTTACTTAAGATTCTTAACAGTTGCCCTACCTACACATGCATTAAACTTTATTTATGTGAATGGATAATCCTCTTTGTGTTATCTCATGCTTGCTCCTTTAACACAACATTCCGTGAGGTTTTTCTACGATATTGTCCGTAGTGCAGCGATAGTTCCTTCAGTTTTTATTGCTGTGAATTTCATCATATTAGTATATCACAATTCACTTATCTCTTCTGTTGTTGATGGATATGCTTTCTGTAAAGCATCCGAACATAGATCCTGGTGAACATGTGTAAGCGGTTCTCCTGTATAAAAAATCAGAGGGAAATTACTGTGCTGTAGGGTGTCTTTATCTTCAACTTTATCAGAAAAGACCAATTTACTGGTACTTTCCTGTCAGCCGTATCCAAGAGAGTCTGCGGCCTTGCCACCTCGCCTACACTTGGAATTATCGTTTCTATCATTCCATGTGGTGGTAGGGAGAACGGGAAATGGAGAGAGTAATGGTATCTCCTCTGGTTTTAATTTGGATTTCTTAGGTTACTAATGAGGTTGAACATCTTTTTTTTTCCATTTAGATTTTTTCTTTCATAAAATACCTATTCAAATATATTCTTGTTGGAGTATCTCTCTTTTTTCTTGCTGATTTCTAGGAGTTTCTTGTGGAGATAATGTACAGTAGGTATTATGTCCTACCCTGCGGACGATCTTTTCACTCTCTTTATGGTGCCTTTTGTTGAAAAAAAGTTCTTAAAATTCATGATGTGAAATTTGTTTGTTTTTCTTTTATGCTGAGTGCTTTCTGTGCCTTGGTGAAGAAAACCTTTCCCTGTCCTGAAGTGATGGGCATATTTAGCTCTTTGTCTTCTAAAATATTTCTTTCGTAGCGTTTCCCACTTTGACATTTGATCTACTTAGAATTGATTTTTCTGTATAGTGTGAAGTAGGAATCTAATTTTTTCCATATAGTCTTTTCCCGGTATCATTTCTATTTTATTTATTTTAAATGTATACTATTATTAAAAATTCTATTTCATTCATACCTGAATAGTATGATTCAGCTTATTAATATGAGGAAAAGAGACATCTAGAATTTTCATTTAAAATGCAATAAATCTATAAACCAATTTGTGGAGAATTAACACCTTTAACACATTAAATCTTTTTATCCCTAAATGTATTTTTCTCTTTACTTGGGTCTCCTTTATGGTCTATTAGTAAACTTTAGAATTATCTCCTGAGGCCTTACACATCTTTTGTTAGGTTTATTACTATGTATGCTTCATAGTTTTCGTTGCTATTATAAATGCTATCTTGCTTTAAGTTTCATTTTATAAATATTTCTTGCTGCTGTTCAGAAATGTTTTAAACTACCTTGTTAAAATTTTACTTTGGTAATGTATCACTAGGATCTTTTGGGGGGAGTTTATGTACACAAAAATGTAATCTGCAAATAATGAGTTCTCTTAAATTTTTTTTTTTACTTCCTTCACCCGATCCAGAGCTAATTCTGCAGTGTAAATGGGTGGATTTTCTTGAGCTCTTTGGTCTGTCACTAAAAATGAAGGAAACGTGAGGGTAAGAAGGAAATTGTAAGACTCATGGATTTGAGTTCAAATGAAACTGAAGTCGAAGTTTAGAAATAAAAGTGAACCCTGAAATCATTACTGTCCTTTAGTGAGATTTTAGTTTTTGATCTGAGGGTCATGAGACCTCCGCTGACTGATGTCGGCCCTGGCACACGCACTCTGGGGTCTCAGTTGCTTTTCCCTGTTCTGTATCCTCAACGGAACTGCTACCAAACCAAAAACAAGGTTCAACTGCCTTGTCACCACAGAAACGAAACTTGTGAGGAGGGTGCTGATGCAGAAGGAAGGCGTTTTCTTTACGTGGTGCACAACCTGGGAGAATGGTGGAGTCGCTTCTCAAAGGCCCTTTCTAGCTCCTGCTCAAGTCTGCAGTTCTTACCGAGTTAGGGAGAGGAAGGCTTTTTCCCTAATCCAATTATCTTTCTAGCCTTTGGCGCACTCAGGGTCCTATCCATCCATCTCTCTAGCTTTAGGGTGAGCTTGGGCTTTATCCATTCATCCTTCTAGGTTTCAGCAAGCTCAGGGTAAGACCATTGCCATGCCACCATCTTGGCCAATGGGCGAGACTCCCTTGGTTCTCCACTGACTGGTAATAGTACTTCCTATACTTCCTTGCCTTGGGCAACTGTTGAGATTTCCCAGGCTTTGAGCAATATCAGAGTAAGATAAGCTCTAACCTGGCTGGTGTGGCTCAGTGGATTGAATGCCAGCCTATGAACCAAAGGGTTGCTGGTTCAATTCCCAGTCATGCCTGGGTTGCATACCAGTTCCCAGCAGGGGACACACAAGAGGCAACCATACATTGATATTTCTCTCCCTCTCTCCTTCCCTTACCTGCTAAAGATAAATAAATAAAATCTTTTTAAAAAACAGTAAAAAAAATGAAGAGTCTTAAAAAAAAACCTCTTTAAAAAAAGACAAGCTCTAAAGGTAAACAGAGTACAACTCTTTATAGTGTATGCTTTTGGTTTGTGATCTATCCCCAGGCCAACCATTGACCATGCCCTGCTGGACATGCCCTTCTTTCAACTCTCTGGGCAGATGCCCTCTGACCTCTGAGAGCAGCTGGACCATGCATTCTGAAGACACCAGTAGTCCTAGCTGCGGCCCCTCGTACACAGACCTGCAGCTCATCAATGCGGAGGAGCAGCTGAGTGGCAGGGCTTCTGGGGCCGACTCGACTGGTAAGACGGAGCACCGAGCTGGAGGGCTTTGCAAATCACTTCTGGTGACCTGTTGCCATTACTCAAATCTCTGCAGCCAGGCCTGTGTGAAGAATGAGTTCAGATGTGGTCAAGCAGTGCAAAAGCAAAACTCCTGAGTGGTTCAAAATTGAATTGGGAATAAACCATGTGTACCGACTGACTGATTGCTTGGAAGATGATGGATACTGGGAAACCATTTGGCCATATATCTTAATGTGTTATTTTCTGACAGTTTGGTACAAGCACTATTCCCTGTCAATTTTATTTCTCTTTGAACAACAACCGTATATAATATGTACAGGGCTGAATCTTTCATCCTACCACCCACACGTGCGTTCCCTGTGCAGCAAGAGGGAGGTAGGTTTAAGCAGAGAAAAAGTAAACATTTTGTGAAGCGGAATGAGAATCGGACTCGGCCACTGTGTCTAGACTACAAATCACTGTGCAGTTGTGCTTATTCTGTTGTGCCTGAAGTGAGCTCTGCATCAGCATGCAGCCCTGCTGTCCCTCTGATTAAATTTCCAGTAGGTGTAGGATGGAATGCCTGCTGGCTCTGTGGGTGGAGTACGGGCCTGTCAACAAGCACTGTCCTATGCACTAGGGTTAGGACGGCATTGGAAGGTTATTATGTGTTCTTGTGTATTCTTGATGTTTTGGTTATTGCGCCCAAGAGATTGTTTTCCTCTTAAAGCATTGGAGTTACTGGTAGTTTTTCTGTGGATGAAATTACCCAGTGTGTCCAATGATACTCGTTTTTCCTTCTCAAATGTTGTCTAGGAATTTGTCTCTGGATCATGTTTCAAACTTGGGTAACATGGCCCTCATGCTGTGTGCCATTGGGGGGGCTCTACAAGGAGAAAGGATTCTAACAGAATTTAGCTTTGTATTTGATAATCTTGAAGTGAATTCTAGTTTACCACAATCTCTCTTTTCATAAGTTACATTTTTTTTTAAACCTCACCCAAGGACATGTCTGTTGTCTCTAAGAAGACATTATGCTATGTTTCGTTTTAGCATTTTGTTTTCGCAGACAGTCTCTTAATTCTGGTCGATCCCCGTGCTGATGAGCCAGCTGGTGGCCGAAGCATGCCTCACGCCCCTGTCCGCATCGTGGGGAGCGTTTCGTGGGTGGGAAGGCACTGTCAGGAGCTGAGGCTGTGCTTATCCCCTTCTTGGCCTCTCCTTGCTCTCAACATCCTTCCCAAGGCTTCCCTTAGGGGCTGCAGTTGGTGGACCGGTTTAAGGGCACAGACTTGGAAGTGGTCGTCAAGGATGCAGCTTCTTCCCTGGCCTGCCCCAGGGATCTCATAAGAGAGGTGGAGAATGGGCTCCTTGCTGCAGGAAAAGTCAAGGTGTCTAGGTGCAGGCTCTTTCTTCAGTGGTCTCTCTACTAACTGAAAATTGCTTCAATTCCTGAAGGTTCCAGGGGTGAAAATCAGAGCCCCAGCCTGAACTGGACAATGTTACTCTGTCTCCAGAGCTTTAACCGTCTCCAGTTATTTTTAGTCTCTTTTCTAACAGTGTTACAGTTCACATTGAGAAAACCTCCTCTCTGTTGTTTTAGTCAGGGTCCTGGCAGGAAATGGGTGGAACCCTCGGAGGGTTTATCTGAAGGAGTATGGTGAGAGGACTGCGTACAGAGGCAGCGAGGGCTGGAATCACGGGAGATGGGCCGCCACACAGGTGCTCTGGCGACAGAAGGGACAGAGATTTGGTGAAGTGGGGAGACAGTGGGGGGTAAATACCCAGGTTCACGCTGGAGCTTCCCATCAGCAGATCTCAGCTGAAAGCCACACAGGGCTGCCACCAGGCCACAGAATAGGTGAAGAAAGGTGGAAAATGGATTTGGGGTCATGGGTGGAGGTGAGCAAATAGAGAATCACCAATACATGCTAATCTCCACCAGGAAATAAATGGCCCATGGGCTGGAGTCATGCCACAGCCACATATGCAAATCCAGGACTCGAGAATGATGACTGATACTCTTAGTTCTCTCCTACAGCTACAGGGAGGCTGGAGGTGTAGCCTTTGGGCAACCGTCCTCTTTTGCAGAAGTAGAATAGTCACAGCCAGTACTTACTGGGCATGCGCTGTGTGCCAGGTGGGTGTTATCTCTGGCCTTTACAACAGTCCTGCAAGGCAGACATCATTCTCCCCATTCCCTAGTCCATTCTGAGTCTGTGGAAGGTTAAGAAACTTCTCTAAGAGAACACTACTAAGATATGAATGAACCTGGACTCCAATGTTCTAAAGCATTTTCCAATGGTTCCCATACCTGGTGGTGCCCCCAGAATCATCATGGTTATCAGTTTGCTATGTGACCTCCCAGACCTTCTGTACAGATGGGAATAGAGGATACACACACACATGCACACTGTTTGTTGCCTTGGGGGTTATTTTTAACCTAAATAAGATCAAAGGGATTTTAAGTGGATGTGTAGCCGGAAAGCTTGAGGAATAAACTGATGTTTCCTTATCAGATATGCGTGTGTACCGATAACTACTGTATGCCCACAGTATTGTGTCATGTAAACAAGTTTCTAGACACTGCATTGTGGAAAGAAATACCCTCACTCTTCAGTGAGGCAAGGGTCCCGGTTGGCCCAGGGGCTGGGGGGCGCCTCTATCTGCTTATGCTGCAGCGGTCCTCTCTGGGTCACATGCACTGTTCTGCCAGGCCCCGAGGTGGCCAGCGGTGTGCTCCAGGGCCCCGGGACAGCGGGAGCCCGTCCCCAGGCCCTGTGGCCAGTCTGGATGCAGTCCCTGCAGTGGGAACCCCACAAGGCTCTGCCTGAACACCCTGACCTGCACCATCAGGGTGGTATGGTGACTTTGAAAAGCCTTTGACTCATCCTGGGTCCCAGGGTAGAGGGAAGGTAAGAAAAAACAAGTTTAGGAGAAAGACCAAGTGCTCCTAAACCTCTGGCATCTGTTCACCCACACCAGCAGTGGAGGATTTATAAAGGCTTTCAGTTGAGCTATTGAGCGCTTCAAAGAAATCTGGCACCCGGCCTGTGGCTGTGGCTGGGCTCTGGGAGAGCCCTCCTTTGAGACTGGGTGGCTCAGTCAGGGTTAACTGCACCCCTCCAAAGCTGCGGAGCAGGTTTGCATCTGTCTCCATCTCCTCCGGACACGTCATTTCCCCAGAACTTCCTTTCCTCATCTGTGAAATGGAGCTGAGCACCCCTGTCCAGGCCGGGCGACCTGTTTGGAGGTGCTCTGTACAGTGCAAAGTGCTGTAGGACTAAAGGATAACTCCTGACTGAACAGCTCTGGGCCTTGTTTCCCCTGGACATGGGAAAGGAAGATAGTTACCGCCTACTCCTTTCTTGCCCCAAAGAGGGCTGTCAGTGACATGTGTGGTGGGATGGGATCCTGGAAGGGCTTTGCAGCTCTGGGCAGTGAGCCCCAGGTCAGTGCAGAGGCCTGCGGGGACTTTGGTGCGATTGGTTTCTGTGCTGACCACTTGGGGCCTTTGGGGGAACTGCCGCCATGGGGAGACGTTTGCCTGCCCCCACTCCCATGCCTTGCACAGGGAAGTGGGGGGTGAAGAGTTGCTCCCTCAGCCCGGCTATCCTGGGTTTTCCCTGGCAGGTGCTCCGTGATTCATCTCCTGTGTGGGGTGGGGCTGTGGAGCCCCCTCTGGGCCTGTTTACCTACTGAGGCCCCATTACTCTGTGCGGTTCCTCTGCCCCTGGCGCACCAGCTCCCGGTCGTCAAGGGGCGGGGTTACGCAGGGAGCTGGCGGCCCCATGGGGCCATCCTGATTTGCCCGCGTAGTTGTGGAGGGAAGACTCTGTGATCAGCCTGCACTTTCTTCTCATTTTCTCACCAAGGGGATAATTAGGAGGAGGGAGGCAAACAAATTTCCTCGCCTTGGCAAACTCACAGGGTGTGCTGCGGAGCTGGAGACAGCATTGATGTTTGCTCTGGGATTCAGCTCTCCAGAGCAAACGGTGGGAGGATTGGGAGTAAGCAAAGTTCCTAATAATGCTCGCTTCCTCTCTCACCGCCCGCCTCCCCCGGGTCCCCTTTGCCTAGATGACAGGTTCACTCTTCACAGTCAGGGTAAGTGTCATGCCACTGATTTTATGTGGGTGAATAAGCAGTAGGAGAGTCAGAGGGAATAAAAATAAGCCCTCTGCCTTTGGAGTCCATTGCAACCAGCAAACAGAAAGCACAGAAAGGTTTGCAGTGCCATAGGCTGCTGTTAAGTGGTAGGCTTCAGTTCTGGGTTTGTTTGTTTTTTAAAGCACAATAAAAGTGTAGGTTAAAATAGGGAATTAGAATGAACAGGCATATATGTAATAAATAGTGAGGAAGTCCAGGGCTTGGTGAAGCGCATAGCAGGTGTCTGGTGAATGGACCCGGAATGAAAGGAGTGAAGTCGCAGGTGGTGAGCCATCTGCATCCCAGGCATCTGTGTCTCATTTGGGTTTAAGATCCAGTATGTCTCCAAAGTGTGTCCATGGAGCAGCCCAAGAAAAACCAGGATGCTGGGGGCCAGTTCATTAGGCCATACTCTGCCCCCTCTGTGGGAGATTTATAGCATCTGTTAGCTTATTAAAGGCATTGAAAAGTCCTGAAATTGTATGTATATACGAATCTATGTATATGTATAATTTATACTTATGTGCACGTATATATATGAATATATGTATATGTGTTTATATGTATATATACATATATGTATTTATGTATATATGTCTCTCTGTGTGTATATATATAAATTTAATCTTTCACTAACTCATACTGCCTACCTGCTTGCTCACCTGATGTAGAAACCCAAACACACAACTGGCAAATTTGGCTTGGAAGTGCATGCCATTGGTACAGTGTTGGGAAATCAGAAAAAAATACTTTGACAAACTTTCCTGGATTTACAAAGTTAGCCTTACTTTGTCTCAGGTTTTGTTATATCTCCTGGCCTTTTTTTTTTTTTTTTAAATCCTAGATTCAGCAGACCTAAGGCTACATTTTGCCAAACTTCTTTGTATTTAAACCCTCAGGGGCTTTAGCACAAATATAGACCAGATGTTCTCGATTCATTTAACTGATCATAGTGGAGGTCTGCCAGAGCAGTAGAGTGTCCCCGGGGAGTTTGGACTCATGTTTTCCCTCAGAAACAAGTGTCTATGCCGAGTAGAAAGCTATGGATTGGAGATCCCAAATTTTGTAAAGAAGAGCTCTTTAGATGCTCAAAAATTTTTGCCGTCATTATTGGTTAAGGGTGATGATACCAGAGCATCCCCTGGGCTCCTTGCCTCTTTACAAGACATACCGTGTGTCTCTGTGGCCTTGTCATAACCCTACTGCAGCTGGAAGAGCATTAGACCAGATTCAGGGGCCCAAATTCCCAGTAAACTGGAATTACCGTGTGCATGATGGGGCTACAGGGGATTCTTATTGTTCTTAAGGCACGTCTGTGTTTTTTTATTGTTTTTACCTTTGAATATATTTTGCTTGGGGAACAAAAATAAGTTATTTAAAAAATTCCTTCTCCTAGCTACAACCCTATTGAATAGGTTCTCTCCTGAGTTTTGCTCTAGGTCACATCCCTGTACCATCTGTTTGATCTTGAGTAGGAGCGCGCTTAGCATGGAAGTCACCTCCCTGTCCAACTTGGGTCCTCCAGGGCGACAGTGATGTTTTCATGCTTTGCTTGTCCCCACGGTCTGGTCTCCAGCACCAGGCCTGGACTGAAGGAGGTGTCCAATGAATATTTTCAGTTGTATTTCCACTTTTGACCACATTGCAGCAGCATTATGCCCTGGCCTCCCAGCTCAAAAAACAAGGAAAGCTTCCCTCAGTATACCTTGGTTCCAGGTTTGAGTCTAGAAAGAGAATTGAGAAAAATAGGAATGAGTTCCTTTGGTCATAATTTTGAATTGTTGTGCTGAATATTTTAAATGTAGGCCGTCAAATTCCCTTGTGGAGGATGGGGTCTCTCACTTGAAGGAGCTTCCCAGGTGAGTTATCTGATGTTACTGCCTTGAATGAGATTAGGAATCACTCAACTAAAGCTCTTGGGCAAACCATCCAACACCCAGCAAACTCAGGCTTCACAAAGAATTCTGAGCTATCTTTTTTAGATAAGATGTTAGCTCTGTCTCCACAGAGGCTTGGTTGACAGGAGGTCTCAAGTATGTAAGGTGATTGGCCCGAAGCCTCTGGAAGTTTCTTATTTGATTTAGGATCACAGTGATTAGCTTGGATTCTTTAACTCTATCACAGACTTGTGAAGTTAGAGGAAACTTAAGAGATTTTTTAGTGAGATTTCTCCATTTTCTGGATGAGAACGCCAAGCCCAGAAAGTTTAGTCACAGACCCGGGCCTTATAATTCCTTGTCCCTTGCACAGTCTTTGAATTATTTAGAAACTTAAGAGATTGTTGGCTGCCATGGGTGGTGTCACTCAGTGGATTGAGCATTGGCCTACCAACCGTAAGGTCGCTGGTTCAATTCCAGGTCAGGGCACACGCCTGGGTTGTGGGCCAGGTCCCCAATGGGTGGTGTTGGGGAGGTAGCCGTTGATGGCTCTCCCTCTCTTTCTCCCACCCTCCCCCTCTCTAAAAATAAATAAATAAAATCTTAAAAATAAATAAAAAAATAAAATCCTAAGAGAATGGCCTTGGCTGGTGTGGCTCAGGTAAACCAAAATGTTGTCAATTCGATTCCCACGCAGGGCATAAGCCTAGGCTGCAGGCCAAGAGGGAACCCATCACATCGATGCTTCTCTCTCTCTCTTTCTCCTTTCCACCATCTCTAAAGATAAAAACAAAATCTTAAAAAAAAAAACAAACAACAACAAGCGTAAGAGATCGGCTAGGCACAACTGGTCATTTTGTATTTCATTCCTCTTTGAATGTTTTCATTTTCTCCTTCTTTCCCCCTAAATTAAAAAATAAAGCCTTTTTTTTTTTTTGAGGGTTCTGTTCACTTATGAAATAGTAGTTAAAAACAATGGAACCAATGGAGATGGAAACCCTGAGATCCAAGAAAACATTCTTTTTTTCTTAATAATGCATTTGACACATTAATGAGATGCGGTCATTGAAAAAGTCTTGACTCAGGCTAATGTGTTTTTATATCATCCATTTCCCTTCTGGGTCACAGAACCGTGTGGGGCAAGGTTGGGGGCTTTGTAATTCCTTTTTTTTAAAATATTTTATTTCTTTATTTTTAGAGAGAGGGGAAGGGAAGGAGAAAGAGAGGGAGAGAAACATCAATGTGTGGTTGCTTCTCACATGGCCCCCACTGGGGTCCTGGCCCACAACCCAGGCATGTGCCCTGACTGGGAATCAAACCGGGACCCTTTGGTTCACAGCCCGCACTCAATTCACTGAGCTACACCAGCCAGGGCTGTAATTCCTTTTGTGGGCTCTTTTACAGCGAGGTGCTGTCCGTCTTCTCCGAGACCTATTCTTACCCACCTGGCTTTACCAGGGCATCATTTATAGGGGTATCTCTTCCTTCCATTCTCAAATACTTAGAGCTTTAAAATGTTCCTTGTTAATGTTATATTAGTATAGGCTTTCTCCAAAAATGGGAGTTAATGTTTGTTTCCAGGGAGAGAACGAGTTCACAACTTTACCTTGGGTCCAGTGAAGAACAGATCGCACTACCATAAAAGGGCAGTGGTCATTGATAGAATCCACATCTGCCATGAGCCTCAAGGCCAAATTCATGTTACCACCTTGTGGTCCATCTGGAAATAGAAATCGGTGCTATACACAGGGTTATGAGGGTGAACAAGATGCCACCAGCCCTTTGCCGGGGCAGCACTGAGGGTGCTGATCGCCTCTTTGACAGTGGAACGGACAGGTGATTTTCCTTAGCCTTGTGTGAAGTGCTGTGTGTGTCAGTTTGCGGGGGCTGCCGTAACAAAGAACTGCAGGCTGCGTGGCTTAAACCATAGAAAGTGACTTTCTCACATCCTGGAGACTACACGCCCAAGATCAGCTATCTAAACAAAGTTGGATTCTTTTGAGGCCTCTCTCCTGTTTTTTCACATGAGCTTCTTGCTTTTGTGTTTCTCAGTGTCCTGATCACTTCTTGCTGTAAGGACAGGCCCACTGGAGTGGGCCCTCTTTAGAGACCCTGTCTCCAAGTGTGGTCACACACCGAGGCACCAGGGGTTAAGATTTCAACAAGCAAATTTTGTGGATACACAATTCAGCCTGTAACACTAGGGAAATACAACTTAGAAGTCCTCTCCTTCCCTCTGCAAAATAGCCTCATTGACACTATAAACCTTCAATATTGTCTTTCTGGTGGCATCATTAGCAGTGCCACTTGGTGTAGACAAGGGGTATCAAACTCATTTTCACCAGGGCCACATCAGCCTTGTGGTTGCCTTCAAAGGGCCGAATGTTATTTTAGGACTATATAAATGTAACTACTCCTTAACTAGGGGCAAGGAGCTCAGTGCTGCCACCCGGTAGAAACAAGGTGCCAGACCAGATAGTAGACACTGGATTTTGGAACTGACACTCCACTTACAACCTGTGTCCCATAGCTGGAGTAAGGAGAAAAGAGTTGTTTATGCTTACTAAACCCCTCAGTCAGTTTGTTCACCTGCTCATCTGCAGAGTGGATCGATGGTTCACCAGGGGCCTGGTTTGTCCAGCTGGACTCACCGGCTTACATGACAATTCAAAAGGCACAAAAGAAGAAATGCAAAGAAGTGATATGAAAAGGTGATTAATCCCCATAATTAGCTGTGCAAATTAAACAAGTGTTTACGAGGTCTGTCCAGAAAGGGTCCAGCCATTGTTAATAGAGCAAGAATGGTTTGTGCAACATCAATGTAGCCTGGCAGCCAAGGACAGTGGACTGGAATGCACATGCGTGAACAACGATAGCTTCACTGTACTAGTCAGTGGGGATGTTGAGTATGTGCACTGTGCGGCTATTGCATTCAAAATGACTGAGGAAGTAGAGCAGCGCATCTGCATCAATTCTGAGTTAAGCTCGAACATTCATTCCTCCATGGAAACTATTCAGATGATTCAGAAGGCCACAGCTATGGGCAGCTGGTGATTGGCAGCTTCATCACAACAGTGCGCCCACTCATGCATCACATCTCGTGAAGAGCTTTTTGGTGGAACATCAAATCGCCTAGGTGACTCTGCCTCTTTACAGCCCAGATCTGGTGCCCTCCGACTCTTGGCTTTCCCAAATTAGCATCACCTTTGAAAGGGAAGGGATTTCAGAGAGTCAGTGAGATTCAGGGCAGCTGATGGCAATGGGGACAACTGTGTGAGGCCCCAAGGTGCCTACTTTGAAGAGGACTGAGGCATCCTTGTCCTGTGTATGATGTGTCTTATATCTTGTATCTTCTTCAGTAAATGTCTCTGTTTTTCATATCATATGGCTGGATACCTTCTGGACAGACCTGGCATGTCAGTTTAGGCAAGTTGAAAGGAATAAGCCTGTCCCGCGGTGAGGGTGGAGGGTTGGGAATGTGCGTGCAGGGACTGTGGGAAGGCCTTTCTGGAGGGCATTCTGGCCATCGGTGTCAGTTTAAATGTCGTGCTCTTTAACCGTTACCTTATCCCGAGGAAATAATTAGACACATGCCTGTGTGTGCCATGCAACACTGTTTATATTGGCAAAAGCAAACAAACAAAACCAAAACATCCAACCAAATACCAATTAAAATGGAATGCTGTGCGGCCATGGCAAGTGTTGCTGTTATATTGTGAATTGAGAAAGGTATGTTGCAGAATAGAATGTATCATTGTTTTGCTATATTGGCCACCATACAGTTTTATTATATTAGCACGTGTGTGTGTATACACATATGTACATACATACATACATACCTTTCTGTTTCTAAATACATAGGAAAAAGTTCAATAGGATATATATCCCAAGCTGCTACTATTGATTATCTTGGCATAGAGACTTTCATTCCTTGCTACTTTATTTCTGTAAAGTCTGAATTATTTATAATAGTCACAGGATCACTCTAAAACTCAGAAGAAATAAGACTGAAAATATTTCTATGTAAAAGTGAAATTAAATATTATTAGAGCTATTTAAAAGTATTCTTTCATGAAGGATGTGTGTGTTTGGGGGCTGGCCTATTTGAGGGGTGGGCGCTGGCCAGTTTGCCTTGGGGGGAGGGGCTCGTGTTTCAAATATTGCCGTCTCTGTGAAAGGGCGACGTGCTTCTGTTTAACTTCGAGCCGCCTCACGCCAGCTGCTGTTCTCTGCAGGCAGAGGGTCTGGTATAATGGGAAGCTGTAGTCTCCTGGGTTTGACAGACCAGAGTCAAACACCAGCTCTGCTACTCCCCTGCTCTGTGATACTCAGCCACTTATTTAACCTCAGTGACCTTTAATTTTCTCAAGTGTAGAACGAACATAATTAGGATAATCTCGAGCGTGCACATTTGTTCCGAGGGTGTATGAGACCGGGGACGTGAAGTCCTGGAGTATAATAAAGAGCAGCCATTAGAATGGTAACAATATAATGCAGTTTGCAGAATTCCTCATATTTTAGAGCTAGGATTTAGTCTGTGGGAAGAAAATGTTTCAAAGTTCTAGAGAACAGCTAATTTGAACCCCAAAGTTCTACTTTACGTCCTCGGCTAGTTTTTGTAAACTACCCTTACAGAAAGGCAGTTTCTTTTATTCTTTCCGTTTTCATGGACTGAAGGGCAGGCTCACTCCGCATGCCTTGTGAAACCACTTGTGTCCGTGGTATTTTTCTGCAGAATTGGAATCAGGAAGAAAAGCGTTTCAGAGTCGAGGTGGGAGGGGGCACCGGGTGAGGGTAGGGAGCAGCTGCCAGGTTTACTTCCATAAATTGCCTCTCCCCTCCTCGTGGTCAAGATTGGTTTGTTCGTACAAATTGGTCGCCTCAAGCAACACATTATTAGTTTGAGCCAGAATGTATCCCAGGAGACTTACTGCTTTCCCTTTGCCAAGTCATTGTCCTGTTCCCACAGCGGGTGCTGGGATTGTGGGGGCATTTTCCATGTTGTCATATTTCGGTCCTGTTCCCTCGCCTTTCACTGAGTACCGATATTATTTGCAAGGCACTATGTCTTTTTACTGCATTTAGAAAGCATCCCGTTGGAGCTCACCATCTTTATTTTCCACTCCCGGATGTTCCCTCTCTCCTTCAACCCTCAGTACTGGTGTCTGAGGAAAGAAGATTATGTTACTGCTCAAAACATTCACTGTCTCCCCAGGATGTGGGCCCCCTGTAGCAACAGGATGAGACTCCTGCCCCACTGACATCAGGCTTGGCCGTAAGATGCACTTGTCGGCCAGTGAGATGCAAGTGGAAGTGACATTCCAACATCGACTTCCATGTGTTTCCACCGCGCTCCTTTTTCCCTTTGTCAGAGTCACGGACCCTGCCCCGCATGCTGCCCTCAGACCCTGGCCTGGACCCTCCTCAGGTGCTCCTGGCTTTTCTCGTTCCCACTCCCCACCTCTAGACCACAGTCCCTGTACCCAGGACTTCAGAATCTTCTGCACAGATCGTTACAGCCTGCTTCCAGGCCCCTCCTGGAGCAGGTGCAGCCCACCTACTCCTGTGCCCCAAGGCCCGCAGGGGCTGGGAACTAAGAATGGACGTGTAGCCTTCGCAGTGCGGGACGGAGCACGGTGCGGGGCGGGAGCAGGCCTCAGGCCAGGGGCCGCTTCCTGCTGCATGGTGATGTTTCCGTGTGGGGCTCTGTGGAATCCAAGAAATCACAATTCCATTTTGGCCTTCTGGGTTGTTATGCACGTGAATTGATCAAGGAGGCTAGGACATATTTTATTTAACAGTTTTTGGGTTGGTCTATACTTTTAAATACTGAGACATACATTATGTGAACCTGCTCCTGGAGCCTTAGGGCAGTGCCCATGGAGGCTGGGGATAATAAGTCTGACATTTAGACAGGGGCCCCTCTCTGGGCCTGGGCCCTGGAACAATGCCGAGCACAGCGGCAGCTAATCACCGCGGACGTAATGGAAGAAAGAAATCTTTATCATTGGAAGGCACCAAGACGCTGGGGTGATCTGTTACTGTGGCATAATTTATTTAGATTAAGGTCACTAATTCCAAGACGAAGAGGTGACATTCATTGAAATTATATGACTTCACCCACATTAAATGTGGTGTTGGCGGGATTTGTGTGAGTGAAGGCACGGTCCCACTCCCCAGAAGAATATGGAAGAAATCCCAGGAGTTGACTGGAGTCGCGTCTCTTTACCACCCAGTCGCCCTCATTGCCGCTCCCGCATCACCAGCGTTCAGTGGACTCGGAGGCCTGTCTCCCAGTAGTGACAGTTTGGGTCAGCAACACGTCTGTCTGGCTTCACTTCCCTTGACCCTCCCGAAACAGAATTCAGGGCCACACCTGGAGGGAGGAAACAGAAAATGAGAAAACATAAATAAAGGCTTTAGCACGAACTATGTATATCTCTATTTTTAAAGATGTATCCATTATCTATGAATTTCCATTTTAATGTATCCACCACCCATCCATCTCCCATCTTGTACCAAAGAGAACTGTTCCAGTGGATGTGTTTGGGGCCGTATCTGTTCAGATCATATCAAATGCGAGGCAGCTGCCAGAACGGAAAGTAAGTTTTTCTGATTGGAAACAAAGAAAAGTCACCTGGTCCTCACTGGAAGTAAGACCACGCAGTTGGCCCAGGGAAGCCAGAGGCACACATCTATAGTATCAATTTTGATAAATTATGATTTAGGTGAAAACACACTTGTTTTCAAGAAGCTTTCAAATACACGTTATTTGTTCTTTGTTACAGCTGTGACATGAGCAGAAAAATGTCCTCCCTTTTCCAGAGGAGGAATCGAAGGCTTATTAAGTTTCAATGATTTGTCCCTCTGTTATGCTACCAAAATTAATATCGGTATTAGAAATATTAATATACCCATTCACATATTAATTTGTATTCAATAACACACACTAATAATTAATGTATTTATACATTAATACCTATTAATTATATGTAAATAATTTATGTAATACCCTAATGCAGGAGGCTCGAGGTGGTAACAGCTTTACAATTTCAATGGCTCAACATAGTTCAAGTTCATTTCTTTTTTTAAAATATATTATATTGATTATGCCATTACAGTTCTCCCATTTCCCCCCCTTCATTCCCCTCCATCCTGCACTTCCCCTCCCACCCACACTCCCCCTCTTTAGTTCATGTCCATGTGTCATAACTTCTTTAGCTTCTACATTTCCTGCACTACTCTTGCCCTCTCCCTGTCTATTTTCTTCCCACCGTCTATGCTACTTATTCTATGTACCTCCTCCCCTGCCTCCTCCCACTTCCCTGTTGCTAACCTTCCACGTGATCTCCATTTCTGTGGCTCTACTCCTGTTTTAGGTGTCCACTTAGTCTGCTATTGTTTTAGGTGTGGATGTTAATAACTGAGTTTGCTGTTTTTTCACTGTTCATATTTTTTATCTTCTTTTTCTTAGATAACTCCCTTTAACATTTCATATAATAAGGGCTTGGTGATGATGAACTCCTTGAACTTGATCTTATCTGGCAAGCACTTTATCTGCCCTTCCATTCTAAATGATAGTTTTGCTGGATAGAGCAATCTTGGATGGAGGCCCTTGCCTTTCATGACTTGGAATACTTCTTTCCAGCCCCTTCTTGCCTGCAAGGTCTCTTTTGAGAAATCAGCTGACAGTCTGATGGGAACTCCTTTATAGGTGACTGTCCCCTTATCTCTTGCTGCTTCTAGAATTCTCTCCTTCATTTTAATCTTGGCTAATGTAATGATGATGTGCCTTGGTGTGTTCCTCCCTAGGTCCACCTTCTTTGGGACTCTCTGAGCTTCCTGGACCTCCTGGAAGTCTATTTCCTTTGCCAGATTAGGGAAGTTCTCCTTTATAATTTGTTCAAATAACTTTTCCATCTGTTGCTCTTCCTCTTCCCCTCTGGTACCCCTATAATTCAGATGTTGGAATGTTTAAAGATGTCCTGGAGGTCCCTAAGCCTCTCCTCATTTGTTTGAATTCTTGTTTCTTCATTCCTTTCTTTTTGCTTGTTTCTTTCTTCCTTCTGGTCCACTCCATTGATTTGAGTCCCAGTTTTCTTCCCATCACTATTGGTTTCCTGTGCATTTTTCTTCATTTCACTTAGCATAGCCTTCATTTTTTCATCTAATTTGTGACCAAAATCAACCACTTCTGTGAGCATCCTGATCACCAGTGTTTTGAACTGTGCATCTGATAGGTTGGCTATCTCTTGGTCGCTTAAAACTATTGGCTCTGGGGCTTTAAACTGTTCTTCTGTTTGAGTCATTTTTTGTCAGGTGGTGCCTGTTTCTTATGGGTGGCAGAGCCTTAGGTGTTCACCTGTGCTGGGCAACCCAGTGGCTGGGTTGTGACGCTGTATGTGGGGGCAGGGTCAGAGAGGGAACAGTGGTGCTTGTTCGTCACTCTCTTGGATTTGTACCTTCTTTGCTGCTTCCCACAAGCAAACCGGGGCCCCCTGATGCTGGTTTCTAGGTGGGCGGGCCTAAGCACACTCCAGGACCCTTCGGGTCTCCCCAGTGACCTCTCCTGTGAGGCTGGGAGTCTCTCCCGGCACCTTTTCAATCGGTGTTTTTAGGCTTTATTTCCCATCGCTGAGGCCCTGGGCTGCGTGGTCCATCTCACTGCCAATTCTTGCCTAGTGTATCTGCACGTGAATGTGTGTCCGTGTTTGGCCAACCGCCCTATGTGCTCTGCTTGTCTCCTCCCCACATCTGGGGTCTGCAAGCTGGCCAGTGCTGCCTGCACTCCCGGGTCTGCCAGGAGCAGAGCCTTTTCCTGCCATGTTCCCTCTCCGCTGACCACTGACTCCGCCCCTCTTACTGGTCTGGTTGAATGGTTGTCGGATTTACATAGTTCACTTTTCTGTCTGTTTTGGTTGTGTTATTGTTTATAAATCTTTGTTGTCTTTAATTTTGGCTCTGTGAGGAGGCACAGTGTTTCCATGTATGCCTCCATCTTGGCTGGAAGTTCAAGTTCATTTCTTATTCACACCACTGAGAGAGCCAGGTGGTGACAGGGTGCTGTACTCCAGAGTCCAGGGACCCAGGCTATTCTGCATCCTCAGAATCTCGTCCATTCAGGTGCCAGGGAGGAAATGGAGGTGCATATTCTGTTGGCCAGAACTCTGGGCCTGGCCTCACCTTTCCTGCCAGAGAGGCTGGAAAATATGGCCTAGCTGTCTCCTGAAAGAAGAGAAACAAATATTCATGGACACAAGAAATCTGTGCCACAAACAGAGAAATTATAGTGTTCATCTCCCCTGATTAGAGGGGCCCTGTTTAAGATCTGTAGACCATTATGTTTCTGCCCAGCCTTATTGAGGTGTAATAGACATTCAATTAACTACACACATTTAAAGTGCACAGTTGATGAGCTTTGACACGTGTACAGCTGTGAAGTCATCACCATAATTAGGGTAATGAACATATTTGCCACCCCCAGCAGTTCCTGGTGCTCATTTGTAATTGCTGCCTTTTCACCGCCTGCCCCACCTCCCACCCCAAGCACTCACTACTCCCCTACACCACTTATTTGCATTTTTAAGAATTTTTTACAAATGAAATCATACACTGGGTTCTCTGGTTTGGCTTTCTTCAGCATAATTATGTGCGGATTCATCCATGTTGCACTTAACCCCACTTGATAATATCTGTCTGTTTCTGAGTGTTCACTGACGGCCCACATGAACTCCATGTGCACAGGGACTTTCTGTTGTCACTGATGTATCACTAAGTGCCTGACACATAGCATAGTTGATGCTCAATAATTATGTGCTGAACAACTGCATATTCGTCTCCAGATTACACTGTGTATTTATGGATGCGCCTTGAGGGTGAAAGCCAGGCCAATGTCTGATTCATTACTAGATCATCTCCAACACATTGCCTAGAATAGTATACAGTAAATATTTGGCTGAGAAACAAAAGTCAACAGTGAGAAGGAAATTTTTCAAGGTCCACGTGAACTCTAGTTTCAACCAAAGGTTTTCAGCCACCTCTGTTTGCCAGGCACCACCAGATACTTACGTGTGTGTGGTCTCATCTCAAGTTCCCAGTGATTTTCATGATCTCACACTAACATTCCAGTCAGACCCTGGGGGCCAGGACTAGAGAGACCTTGAGGAGATTCCCCAACTTCCGCAACAGCTACCTCCTTTCCTGTCACTGCTATAGCCCCATCCCCTTCTGACCTATGGTCTCCCTCAGCCCTGCTGTTGCTGACCCTCCGTCTGAGGTGGCATCCCCTCTGTCTCACTCACTCACCAACTCATTCACTCACGCCATCCTGGGCCATCTTGTATCTTTAAACCTTTGCCGGTAGCGAGAAAATAGCCCTACCTTCTCTACCTATATGTTATGGTTCTTATAATTCCTTACCCTAAACCAGGGGTGTCAAACTCATTTTCACTGGGGGCCACATCAACCTTGCAGTTGCCTTCAAAGGGCCAAAATAATTTTAGCACTGTATAAATGTAACCTACTCATTAACTGTTAAGGAGTTGAAATTATATTCAGCCCTTTGAAGGCAACCATGAGGCCGATGTGGCCCCCGGTGACAATGAGTTTGACACCCCTGTCCTAAACTATCTGTCTTATCCTCCTCTCCCTGTGGCCCCAGTTTCCTGAACCTTGGAAGAACTGGCATAGTCTCCTTCCCGCTTGGTGGCTTTTACGCCATTGTTGAACTGGCCTTATTCCACAATTTAAAATAATTGTCAGTGTCTGTTTCTGCTGCCTCCTGCCCAGGTCATGCATATGGCATTGCTGACTTTGGCCCTTGACTTAAGTCTTCTCCAAGTCCATCTGCCCCATCACGGCATTTTCAGTGCTCTCACTACAACAGCTGCTGCCTGAACAACTCTCAGCTGGCAGGATGCGCTCTCCAGGGAGGCAGCCCGTTCCACGTGCAAGCAGAGGTTACTGTCTACCCATTGGCCCTGTGGCAGCTGCCCATTTGGAACACTCTCTTCCCTATTAGCTGTTTGACCTTGCACATGACGCTTACCTTTTCTGAGCTGTAGTATCCTCATCCACAAAGTTAGAACAATCCTAGCAATAATTTCATAGAGTTGTAAAGATGAATAAAAATGTATTTATTGCTCTTAGAAAAGTGCTTGATATTATAGATGTGCTTACTAAGATGTCAGCTCTTCTAATAACATAATAATAATAATAATAATAATAATAATAATAATAATAATAATATAATATCACCATGTCTTCAATCCACAAAGAACAGATCTAATATTTTTTCTCACGACAATTTCTTCCCTGTTTGAAAAGAGCTAAACATCCTCAGTCCAAATAACAATTTACTTGTAAACTCTTTACTCAAACAGTTTGCAGTTCAGCTGGTCTTACAAAGATGACAAAAGAATTTCAAGGCCCTGAAGTAGGTTTGATGTACTCAAGCTCGTTTGAAAACCTCAACAGTAAAATACAGGGTCCGGCAGAAGTAATGCCTGCTTGAGTGTGGTTGGTAGGATAATAATATGAGTGTAATAATTTATAGTTTTAATTTGAACATTTCACTTAAAGTGTCATATGATGTGCTTGACTGTGATATTATGTTACAGAATTACATGCTTTTGATTTTGTAATAACAGACTTTGTAATTAAAAAGGGGTGTTATTTGTGCTAGACCCTGTATTTTTTAGTATCTGAATAATGGCTTCTTCCCTGGAATTTCTATCCCCATAAGAGAGATTTTAAAAAGCATCAACAAACTAAATCTAACAAGGAAACAGTTCAATTTTCTTAGCTAGTTTCAAAATAGTGCTTAGTTATGGTGTCTATAAAGTGCATTTTAACTGGTATTTATGTGTTATATACGTGAACATTTTAGCGTATGTGAATGCAACTGTTTTCAGAGTCATCCCACATCTACAATGCAAGCTGAATATCCTCCTTCGCTAACAGATGGTATCAGGCAAATGGGCCTGAAACTTAGAGACCAAGGAAGACCTGGCTTAAGGGCGCCGCCTGTGACAGCCACGCAGTGAGAGTGTAACCTCCACCAACCCACCCCTCCCCCTCCTTCTGGTGACATGGAGGAATTTGGGGTTTTGTTTGTTTGTTTGTTTGTTTGTTTTAGGAGTTTGGTTTTGACAGGCCTGTGGGCTGGGAGCAATCCCATGCCTACTCTAAGGGGGTTATAACCCCATACATCTTTTTTACCCATTTTATTGCCGACTTTTGGTTTCCAAGGAGGATCTGCTGTGTTGCTTGAGAAGAAAAATGAGTCTCAGACAGCCGTGGAGTGTGCTCCCTGGGAAGATGACAGGCCAAGTCTTCAGCACACTGTTGAGGAATGCAGAAGGGTGGGCCTCCCTTCTCATCCCCACAGCGGCTAGAGGAAAGGAGGCTAAGAGGTGGGCTCTTTGGAGCCTTTTGTGTGGTTTCTGGGGCGCTCATCTCCATTAACTGCTCTGCTTGGAGAGGAGGGAGCATGCAGCTTTGAACCCTACTTTGGTGTGGCCTCGAGGGGGTTCTCTTTCTCTTTCTCATCTGCCCAAGGCTAGAGGTATGCGGAGAGGCTGGCCTTGTGGAATCATTGGAGGGTCTTTGGTCCAAATTCATTGCTTATATTGGTGCTCAATGGCTGCAGGTATGGGGGGAAAGATGGCTAGGAGCTAACAGTTTTGCTTGATCTCTCTCTCTGCCCTCCCAGTTGTGTTGAACTGTGGTCATGCCGAAAGTCTGTGCTGGAGGCACCAAGACATGAGATCCGCTCGGAGTTCTGCCCTTCGGGAGCAGTTTCCCAGCCCCTGGACAGAGTTAGCACTGCCTGGTGGGGCCTCTGAATGGAACGAGGGAAAGAGCAGATGGAAGGAACTCAGCATGGGGCCTGACACAATGTCTGTCCACATTTCCAGAGATCTATGGGGCCAAATTCTTGTTGCTTCCAGCAAGCATCCAAAGCATCTGTAGCAGTCAGGAAGGGACCACAGCATTCTAGACGTCACAAAGAAGGCTTTTATTTGCCTCAGCCATCGGGTGGCATGCACACGCCAGTGCACATGCTGCGCACATGTGCTTCTGGGTGCCGGGACCGCATCCGTGGCTCTTAGTCCCACTGGCGTGTTTTGCCCTGTGATCTTGGTGGTGCTGTTTCAGGGCGCACCGATAGGAAATGATTAGGCAGGCCCTAAATGTGAGCCGGACTCTTAGTCACAGTTTCTCCTGCTTCTTTCCTCGCCCTGACATCACCACTGGGTAGCCTGTTGTGGCTCGTTCTCCAGAAAGGTAGAGAGGAGTCTACTGCTTAGTTCTGTATGTCAGGCCAGCTATCTCGGGCCATGGTGGGTTTTGGAGTGGGGGCTAACAGATGCTGTGAAAGGAGGTAATTCCTGCCCTGAGGGAGCTAATCCAGGAAAATAAAACTAGCATACCTGAAATAATTAGTCACCAATTAAGTGCTAAATCATGTGCTCCTGACCAGCCCCATGCTTGCAGTGCAGTGTGGGCGAATGAAGGGGCAGGCGCTGCCTCCCTGGGGGCCCAGTGCTGCGCCTTGCTGACCGATTGAGCAGTGATGTTACATTAAAACAAATGCAGCTTACGGCAGGCCCATCCTCCTGGGTCTCTCATAATGCTCCACGCCAGAGCAAACTGTAGCCTCTGCCTGTACACTGCGGGCACTGAATCGGGTTACACAGTGGGGAAAAAATAAAACGAACAAATCAGTAAATAAATGCATGTGGTGGCCTTTCCCACACCTTTAAAAAAAATGGTCAGAATTTTAATTTTAAGAATTTCATTGTAAAACACTATTATAACATTAAAAGACATTTTAAAGGAAAAAAAGCAGCCATGTCTAATCACACATCCCTAACACAATTAAGTTATCAAAGACTGTAGCTCATTCGTGGTTTCTCCAGTGTTAGCCCAGGGCCTGGCACACAGAGGGACTCAGTGAATGTGAATGACCAACCCCACTGGTCACTGTTAGAAGTGTCCAGACAGTGGCTTTATAAAGGGGGCCACATCAGCACCTCCTGCATCCCAGGTGCTCTACTGCATTACTGCCCCGACTTGTCACAGTGGGAGGGGGGTGTAGGCTCAGCATGGGGAAGCAGCTAGGGCAGTGCTTAGAAGCATCTCCAGTAGACCACTGAGCCTCCCTGAGACACAAAGAGAATAGAGGGGGGTGCCTAGGATGGGGTGCTTCCCCCACCATGCGTGGCTTGTGTTCAAGCCTCTCCTTTACACCTGTGGAAGAGGATGTTCATGTGTCTCCCCCTCCACCCCCACCAAACTCTCCAAAGAGCGTTCTCATTCTAAAAGTGTCACTGCCAAACAAGTCTGTGCTTTCTGCTTACCTGCTTTTCAGGTAAAGCAGGCTTACTTACCTGTTGATACTTGAACAGCTTTGAAGAGTCAGTCCCAGGCCTAGCTGATGTCAGACAAGAGAAAACTGATTCAGCTTCTCCTGTCTAGGATTCCTTCCGCCTTTTCTCTTTCCCATCAAATGATTAAGCCACCGTAAGGCTGATTGGTCCATACCTTTGGTCTGGGTTCACTGGATTATTAGTTTCCTAGGGTTGCTGTAATAAGTTACCACAAACTGGGTGGCCTAAAACAAGAGAAATTTATTCTCTCATCGTTTTGGAGGCTAGAGATCCCACGTTAGTATGTCAGCAGGGCCATGCTCCCTCAAAAGGCAGTAGGGAAGAATCCATCCTTTCCTCCTCTGGTTTCTGGCACTTCCTGGCAATCCTTGGCATTTCTTGGCTTATGGCAGCATACCTCCAATCTCTGATTCCATTGTTACTCCATCTTCCTCCCTGGGTCCCCCATCCCTTCTTGTAAGGACACCAGTGATTGGATTTAGAGCCTAGTCCTAGGATTCACATCTTAGTCCAGGATCACTCCATCTGAACTACAGTCATATTGGCAAAGACTCTACTTCCAGATAAGGTCACATTCACAGGTACAGTAAGAACTTCAGCCTACCTTTTGAGGTGGAGGAGAGGCACAGTTCAACCTACTGGACTAGGTGAGCCCCGAATGCACCTCAGGTCAAGGCAAATGTAATAACAATATTGATTTACTTTTCTTTTGGAGAAAACCGATGTCCTCTCTGGTTTCTGGTGATCTTGCTTCCCTTACTTGCCCCAACCCTGTGGATTACCAATAGTAACCCACAGGGTTACTCTCAGAAGAGCTAACTGGGATAGTTAACTTGGGAGCAAAAAATGAGCGTTTTAATTCCTATATATGTCTACATGTAAATTTATGAGCACAGACTTGTTTTGTTTATTTTTATATCCCCAGCATCTTGAAATATTAAAACCATCGTTGGTTTAGGGCAATGTAAAGCTCATAGGAACGACCTGTATTTGTTCACCTTACATTCATTGAGCAGTTGCTTTTTGCCAGGCACGGCGCTAGGTGTGGGGGGGAAAGAATGGTGAAACTAGTAATAACTACTCATTGATTGAAAGTCTACTATTTGTTTTGGACACTGGAACAGGCTCTTTGAATACTTTATCATGAATTCTTACAAAACCATTAGGTAGGTATCGTTATTCTCATTTTGTAGATGAGAAAACTGGGGGTAGGAATGTTAAAATGTTTGACCAGAGTCATGGAGCTCACAAGTGCCGGGATCAGGGTTCAGTCTGAATGATGTCCTGTGGGCCAGTCCGGCTCCACCCCTCCACCCTTTGATCGAAGGTTCTGAATAATGTTTCTTAGTTTTGTCCCCAGAAATCTAATGAAGTACTTTTTAAAAAGATTTTATTTATTTATTTTTAGAGAGATGGGAAGGGAGGGAAAGAAAGAGGGAGAGAAACATCAATGTGTGGGAGAAACATCGATCTGTTGCCTCTTGCACGTGCCTTGACTAGGGATCACACCTGCAACCTAGGTATGAGCCCTGACCAGGAATTGCACTCGTCAGCTTTTGGCTAGTGGGACAATGCCCAACCCACTGAGCCACACCAGCCAGGGCATAGTTGTTGTTGTTGTTGTTTGTTTGTTTGTTTATAATTATTTAATTTTTTAAATTTATTTTAATTGTTCTTCAAGTACAGTTTTCTGTCTTTTACTCCCATCCCAGCCCCCCCCCCCCGATTTTTAAAAACTAATTATTTATTTATTTTTAGAGGGGAAGGGAGGGAGAAGAAAATGGATGGGCCAGAGATACATTGATTGGTTGCCTTTCACACACCCCCAACTGGGGGCCTGGCACACAGCCCAGACATGTGCCCTGACTGGGAGTCAATGGCAACCTTTCGATACACAGGCCAGCATTCTATCCACTGAGCCACACCAACCTGGGTGTGTGTGTGTGTGTGTGTTTAATCAAATCATTTTTTTAGTATAATAAATGTTAATGAAATATGTAGATAGAAAGGAATTGATCTATCCATCATTGAACATAACACCTTGTGGCCAAAAACATAAACAGAAAATGTATGCTTTCAATTAGGCAAATGTAAACCTTTAATAATAATAGCATCCTGATTAATAAATGAAGAAGTAATGGGAGAAAGTCACTATTTCCCAGTCCCTGTGGAATAATGCCTAAGAACTGACTCTCAGTTGGCTGCTAAGTGCACAAAACCAGTGGTAATCAAGTATGAATTGCCTCCTGATGGAAGACCACCCATCAACCAACTGTTCTATCAAAAATCAAATCTGAATTTGATCAAACCTCTAGATCTAACTATGAATTCATAGTAAATCATGTCATCAAAATGTGGATTGTGGGGCAATCTATACAATAAAAGAATCAAATTATTAACAAATAAATTGCAAGGAGAAAATAAAGCTGGAAGAAGAAATGTTAGATTAAAAAGAGACATTTATCAATTAATTACAGGATTGATTTGAACAAAGTGCAAAAGAAATCCTTGAGGCATTTGGAGAAAATATTATACTGATCATATATTGGATAATAAATAACTATAGTTCACTTTGGAATGTAATAACATTTTGGTTTTGTTTACAAGCAGAATCCTTATCCTTTAGCAATGCGTGCAGAAATGTTTATGGATAAAATGATATGGTACTGGGATTTGCGTCAGCGTGTCCCAGAGTGGGCAGGGATAGAGATGAAACAGGATTTGGTTGAACCGATCATTGTTGAAGCTGGTGATGTGTACGTAGAGTTTTGTTACACCTTCCTCCCACTTTTGTGTACATTTGAAATATTCCATGACCAAATGGTTAAAATTAGTTTCATAAATATGTGAAAAGGAAGTAGTTCCAAAGGTCTGACAAAGCAAGAGGAGTGGAGGAATGGTCAGTGTCCACATGAAAATAAGCTGGTCCATTTCCTTCTAGAATTGTGCTCTCCACCTAGTTAGTGTTCTGAGGGACCTACTCTGGGAACAGCAGCTGAGTAGACCAAGGCGGGGCATGGGGGACCAAGAGTGACAGAAACAACTTGGTTTCTCTGTTAAAGCAATTATTATGCTCCAAACAACACATTTCAAGAGCTGGAAGCTGTATCGGTCGTTCCCTGATATGTGTGCCATACTCTGCTGTTTATAAATGTCCCACAAGCTTCTTTTAGTTCATCTTTAATAAGAGCCGTATGAAGTAGATGCTGTCATCCTCAGTCAGAGAGTAGAGAGTAGGAGGCTGGAAATCCCACCTGTAATTTGACTGGAGCATAAATAGCAGAACTGGCACCCAAGCCCTGCCTTTGATGCCCTGATCCCTGCTGTTCCTTCCCTACTCCTGACTACAGAAGAGCATTTTTGTCTTGTAAACGTGTGCACCCATCAGAGCGGGGCTGCAGTATTTATGCCAGGTATGTACTTCTTTCTGTATAGATGGTTGTTATGAATGTGAGAATAAGGGGGAGAATGTATTGGGCATGAAGATTATCCTAAATTGGAGGGCAGGACAGGAGACACAAATACCCACCAATTGAATAAGCTCCTACTGTGTTCCGTGTTCCGGGCACTTTGCTGGGGAGGGAGTCAAAGCTGGAGGGGGGAAGGAGTTACGTTCTCTGTCCCCCACTGCCTTTTTTTTTTTTTAACCCTTAGCATAAAATGCATAGTATCCACTCAACTGTGACTATATAAAAAGAATGCAGGTCTTTCTTTCTTCTTCCTTCTCTCTTTCTGCCCCTCTGTGACTTATCTCACCTCCAAGATTTTCCTTACTTGGGAAGGTGAGGCAGGAGAGAGAGATCTCGCACACGCGCACGAGAGCGGGCGAGCAGGTCCAAACATGGGCCCCCCAGACTGGAGCTAAGGCTCTGAGCGATGTCTCAAACTATGGAGATTTTATGGGGGAGGAACCCAGTGGACTGATTTTGAAGGCCTCTGGCACTTAATAGGAAAATACATTGAGAGAATAAGAAGGTATTGATTTGTATTATCCTTAGATAGTTTTCCTAAGAGAAATAAGTCAGTCATATCATTCCTCAAATGACTTTATAAATTCTAAGGAGGCAGGGAAAACTATTTCTAATTAAATGTTCAATTATTGCTCTGATTAATACTATATCAGATTCATATCCATTATATTGTGTATGTACATATAGAATATGTTGGAGGCCCTTGTGAGATCTTAATGGGCTCAGATTTGTGCACACTTAAAAATTATGACGGAGAGAGGGTCACAAGGTATATGTACCCTTAGGAGTGAAGACCCACATATTTTCTGGGTGGGATTTCATTGGTCTGTAAAAAGGAGGGAGTATAGGAGCCAATCTCTCAAAATCTTTGAGTCATGGAACATCATTTTTCTATTTTATTTTTAATCTCAAATTTAAAGTTTACGAAAAAAATTTAAAGTTTTTTTTTAAAAAAATCCTACAGCAAACATTGTTATTAATGAGGAACATTTAGTTGTCATTAATGAAGCCAACATTGTCATTACTGAAGAACATTTAGTTGTATTTTCTCTCACATGACACTTGTCACTGCCACTGTTTGACACGGCACTCGAGGTCCTGGTCAGTGCTATGAGAAAGGAAGCTGATTAAGAGGGGTTTTGTTTTTTCAGTAAGTTAAACAAAATTTTCATTCCACTGCTGGGATTATACCCTAAGAATACTGAAGCACTAATTCAAATCCTGAAGTACTTATTCGAAAGAACCTATGCACCCCAATGTTCACAGCAGCACAATTTACAATAGCCAAGTGCTGGAAGCAACCTAAGTGCCCATCAGTAAATGAGTGGATCAAAAAACTGTGGTACATTTACATGATGGAATTCTATGCAGCAGAAAGAAGGAAGGAGCTCCTGCCCTTCACAACAGCATGGATGGAACTGGAGAGCATTATGCTGAGTGAAGTAAGCCAGTCGGTGAAAGGCAAACACCGTATGACCTCACCTGTAAATGGAACCTAATCACCAAAATGAAAAAGCAAGCAAAATATAGCCAGAGACATTGAAATTAAGAACAAACTGACAGTAAGCAGAGGGGAGGAGAGAAGGAAATAATGGGAGAAAGAGGGAAAAGAGTCAAAGAACATGTTGTAAAGACCTATGGACAAAGCCAAAGGCGGGTAGGATTGAGGGTGGGGGGTGGGGGGAGCAGGGGAAAGTTGTGGTGGGAAAATGAAGACAACTGTATTCAAACATTAGTGAAAAAATGATTTAAAAAATTTTTTTGATTACACTTTACAGTCAGTATTATTCTGTATTAGTTTCAGGTGTATAGTATAGTGGTTAGACAAGCATATACTTCACAAAGTGGTTCCCCCAATATTTCCAGTACCCACTTGGCACCATACATAGTTATTACAATATTACTGACTATATTTCCTTTGCTGTAACCTACATCTCTGTGACCGTTCTGTAACTATCAATTTGCACTGCTTAATCCCTGCACCTTTTCCCCGCAGCGCCTCACCCCCGCCACCCTCCACTCTGGCAACTGTCAGTCTGATCTCTGGATCTATGAGTCTGTTTCTGTTACGCTTATTTTTCAGTTTTGTTCTTTAAATTCCACAGATAAGTAGAATAATGAGATTTGTTGAATCTTTGTTTTTACAAGATCTTATTATGTCTGGAATTTACAGGAAATCAAGGTGAGGTTTTGATACAGAACCTCCAATTACAACATTATTCCTCAGGGGAAATGGGACCCACTTCACAGTACCACTCGGACGAGGACATTGTGGCAGAGGTCAGGGTGGCCGGCGTGGTGTTTCCTTCACTGATGTAACTTTAAGCATTTCCTGGGCACTGCGTGCTGGGCGTGTACTCTGAGATGGCTCTCTTACTCTGTACGATGGGGCTAATGACACCTGCTTCACAAGGTTGTGGAGGGTAAGGCTGTTATCCACTTAATACATATAAAGGTTAAGAAAAGTGCCTGGCACAGAGTAAATGAAATGTTCAACAAGTGGTGGCTGAGGTGTCATTGTCATCACCATTGTTACTGATCCTCACAACCACCTGTGGTGCGGTTTAGGTCTTGGGATCCTGCCCATGCGATACGAGAGTGCTGAGTGTGGCAGTTAAACAGAGCTGGAGGGGAGAGCCAGGCATTCCGACACTGAGCCACAGAGCACAGGACCCTTTTACAAAGCAGCAGTCCCGTGTGATGGACTGGCCTGGTACTTTTCACTCTGACTTGCCAGTAGCAATTCTGTGTGCTGATACGGAAAATCTCAAATACATCACTAAGTATGTTTTTAATTGCCAAAATAAGGCATTGAGGTTATACTTCAATCTCAGTTGTGTTATTTTTAAAAGGGTATTCATTAGCTTTATATGTCTAAAGATTTCTGAAGCAGATGCAGAAGAAATTTTAACAGTGCTCACCTTTGGTGAATGGAACGGGTTGTTAGAGAGAATAGGTAGACTTTGACTTTTTATTTTATACCCTTGTATACTGTTTGACATTTTTGGTTATAATTTTTTATTAGTTCACAGAACTTTTTAAAAATACAGAAAAGGAAGGTACCTTAGTTCTTTGAGGCTACAATAACAAAATACCGCAGACCGGGTGGCTTATGAACAAGAGATTTATTTTTCATTGTTCTCGGGGCTGGAAATCTGAGATCAGGGTGTGAACGTGGTCAGGTAAGGGTTCTTCCTGGCTGAAGACTTCTCGTATCCTCACGTGGAGGAAGGGACTAGGCAGCTCTGTGGGGTCTCCTTTATAGGGGCACTAGGGCCATCCATGAGGGCTCCACCCTTAAGACCCAATCACCCCTCAAAGGCCCCACTGCCTGACAACATCCCATTGGGCATTAAGATACCAGCGTGGGAATGTGGGGAGAACACCCTCCCCACAGCAATGGAGAGAGAACACAGCAGTGGGGGAGAAAAGCACAGTAACCCATCTCTCAGACCCAAAAAATCTTCTGAGAAAGCTTTGAGGAGGGAAATATGGCACTCCGTAAGTCCTAAACTGCGAAATTCCCAATATATATATATCAGCACATTACAGGTCATGAGAAGGTATAGTAAAGAAATCTGCATAGTACATTTTTATGACCTCTAGTATAAAAAAATCTATTATTATCCTACAGAATTATATCCTATAGCATAATAGTTTACAGTATACATATTTAAGAAAAGGTGGCCTAGCCTTAGGTTAGATGCAAGCGAGTATTTCTTGAAGAACTGTGGAAGACCCGCCTGGGAGTGTGGGGCTACCACACTGAGGCTTAGACTCAGGCAAACCGTGGTCCCATTCTTGGGTCTTCCATTCACTGGCTGGCTGAGCCCTCGGCAGGTTACCTCACCTCTGGGTCTCAATGTGCACCCCCACCTGTGAAAGACAAACAGTGATGCCTCCCTCTTAAAGGCATTTTCAGGGTTAAAGGAGTGGAGTACCTGGTCCTTCCTTGGTACTAGTAGGTGTTCTGTCCTCTGCCCCCTCTCAGCCCCACCGACCCATCTCCTTTTGTGGTAGCACTGCCGTGCCTCTGGTCATGAACACCCACACTTACCAGAACAACCTACCGGAAAATCCCTCCATTTATGAAAGGCTTCATTTTAAGATTTATCAAAGGTCAGGCTATCAGGTAGCACGCTTTTTTTTTTTTCATTTTCATTTTCCATGTGAATCCATTTCTAAAATCTTGATTTCCAGATACCTATTTCAAGAATGTGCCTCTTATACCAGAGAATCCTGCAGAGAATCCTGTTTCTCTACAACTCAGAGCCCAAAAGATAGAGGAAATTCAGTGTCTAAATCACATCCAGCTTTGCTCTAGGTCACTCCAGGCCCCTGCACCGAGGTAGCCCCTTCCCCTCACTTCCTGTTGCCTGCGTTAATGCTCACAGGGGAGGCCAATTTCGGAGTTCAATTTTAAAGTGTGCGTGCTTGAAAGTATTGCCTTTTCCAAGTAACCTTTGCTTTAAGACCTGGAATCTAATTACTCAAGTGTTATTTGCCTCCCCAAAGTACCCATGCCTGTGCAGATTGAGTTTAAAGTTCAGGAAGTGTTCACAAAAGGAATCGAAGCAAGATCTCCAGCCCTTTTTCTGAAGACTCTCCTGTCTGTGCCTGGCCTCTCCCTCCCCCTGGGTGTGCCTGCCTGGGAAGGCCTGTGAGTAACCTGCGCATTTTTTTTCATCTTGGCCCTTCCCACCCAGACGAGAGGACGGAGTGGCAGACAGGCAGGCGGACGGCGGTGAGTCCTGTTCAAGCATGCACGAAAAATACCTCCACCGGCACCCACATCCCGGACCCCTCGCCACCCTCATCCCACCCCAGAAGGAGCCAGAGCCCCAGTGAGGGTCCGGAGGGGACCTGCACTCCCAGTGGTAAGGGCTGCCAGCAGCAGGACCACTTCATTCATTTTGTTTGCTTTTGTGTTGGCTTTTCTTTTCTATTGTGTTTAGATGGGAGAGTTTCTGATAGAATTTAAGGTGTTTTGTTTGGTGGATGGGTTAGTTCTCAGTTATCCCAAGACAAAGAAATGTCTTTTCCCCGGCAGAATGTATTAGAACTTGTAACCAGATAGCCTGGCCTTGAAATAAAACTTAATGTACTAATTACCTCTGGTTAGTGTAACTTACCCTGTTGGCCCTGTAGGAGGGAAAAAATCCCCCTAAAACTGCATTGCTTATCAAATAGGTTTTGAAGAAGGAAAACTACTAAGGATTGTGAGCATTTTATGGGCATCTCTGACTAATTGAAAAGTAGCCCGCTTTGTTACCATAGCTTTAAAATAGACCATGACGTTTTGTCTCAAAACAAAACAAACCAGGCAAACAGAAAACCCTGTGTAAAAGATTTATGTGTTGAATGAAATATGCCAGTGGAGGGGCTTCAATAAAAGAGTTTAAAGATAAATTGTTCTAATTAAATGTAAATGAACATGGAAGTATTGAATTAAGTTAGGGAAGAAAAAAGTCAGATGCTGAATGTGGGAGTCATGTGGTATTTAAGGGAGAAAACAGATCTTTGTACAGTGTGTCGAGCGAAGGGTCGGAAGGCACGTGGAGGGGGCTGAGGGCAGTTTGTTGTGCGGGGCTGGTGCCAAGGCCTTCTCTCTCAGTTGCTGTGGGAGAGAGTAATTCGGAGTCATCAAGTGCTGCATTGTTAACAGGCTTCTGATCTCAGTATTGATTCTAAACACAAGCTATTGATTGCATGGGGGCATGTGAAGCAGTACAGGCGCTGCCTGCGGTTGCAGGCTTAGCCCAGACTTTCAGACCTAGGGAGAGCTCGAGAAAAACGTAGGATAGATAAGGCTATGATGTGCTGTTAATTTGATACTGTGCTACCACACTGCCTTCGACACTATTGTTTTAACAGGCACTAGGTCCTAATCACATTAGAGCGTGGCGATGCTGAGCTAAGGGGTTTTACGGGAGAGTGGCCCGAGAAACTGCAGCAGAAATCGCCCAAACCAGAGGCACCCTCCTGACACAGGTGAAAGTTTGGCCTGTGCCCAGGTGTCTCTGCAGGTGCAGCACAGGTTCCTTCTGGGTGCTGCCGTGTGGGCAACTTAAGGATTCTCTGCAAGGAGTAACCTGCACTTACCATAGCTAGGTTTTTAGAGCAGCAATAAACACTACCCCTGAAACGTGGCGCACCAAAAAGGGTATGAAGGACACAGGCAGGGTAAAGATCTGCTTGGTGGATTCCATACCCCTCTTCTGAGTTTCAGGAAAGTACAGTATTTTGTGGTTGTTGAAATCAGCCGTTCTTCAGCATTGCCATTGTAACGTTCCTGTGGTGATAATGCTCGTAGTTTGCTTTCTTATAGTTTCGTTTCCGTTTGGCTGATAACTCGAAAGCACAGATTGACAGCAGTACAATCAGCCAGCTCTTTAGCAGACATCCACGAATGCCACTTAGTTTGTTGCTGAGTGAGCAAGAGATGGGGGGGAGCCATTATGATTTTACTGGATATGCGAGGTTTAAATTTGTGACGTTTTACAGTTTCGATTGAAAAACAAGTGGACGCCACTTCAGGCCATCCATGGGGTTAACAATACTGATAACCGTCTGCCCCTCATAGGCATATGCACTTTGCACTCTGTTGCCTTACCGCACAAAACCATTGTCATCCTCCCAAACCCACCTCTCTCCGAGCCCCAGTGCTCAGGAGTGGAATACAGTTCAGAAGAGTAAAGAGTGTGGCCAACATTTCCTATTGCTGGCCTGTCCTGCAGTTTCAGAACTTCCTAGGGCTTCTTCATAAACTACGTTGAATGAAGTTTCTTCTTAAAGTTGGCTTTTTGGAGGCATCTTCAGGTGAATTTACGATTTGTTTTGATTTCATTGTGCCTTTCATCCATCCCTTTTGTTTAGTCTTTCAAGCAGTGGTTCAACCAAGCAGATTGAAAACTGGCCTTGCAAATGGGAACCAAACTGTGTACTTTCGACAACCTTGCCTGTGAGCAGCATATGGCCTCTCCTCCCACTCTCTGTATCTCTTCCAAAGAGCCACCAGGCGCTACCCAGCCACAGCCACTTCTCTGCCATCCCGTGTTTTCTGGCTTCTGGAATTCATTTCTCTACCACGCCCTGCTGCCCCAGACTTCACTAGTAGGTGTTTAGAGAATTTAAATGCAGCTAACTCAAAGGTCATGGTGATCGAAAAACAAGAACAAAAACCCCAGAAAACAGAACCTTAGTGGTAGGGATGCCATAATAACTGTGGCTGCACCACAGCCAGGCTGCATAGCAGGGCCTGGGTCAGGGAAAACAGCTGGGAATTCAGCCACCATCACTTCAGTGCATGTCCTAGCGGTCACAGTCGGGGCTAAGCTGAGGGAAGTGGGCAAGTGGAGTGAAGAGGGACCTGGTGGCTAAGATACAATTCGCCTCAGCCTGTAATCTTCAGTGAGCTCCAGCTTCCTGCTCCTCGGGGCTTTTTGCTGGTCTTGTGTGTTATCTTTTCCCTGTAATATTTCTTATGATGTATTGGTGCTCCTCGTGTTAATGCCATGGGCCCCTTGGAGGATGTAGCCCTGATGGTCATTCGGCCACATTTCATTGGTAGGCACATCCTAAGCCAGAAAGAGACGTCACAGAGACACTGCCCTGAACAAATCCTCATGAGGATGGCGTGTCATCCACATCATCTTTAAAAACCCCAAAGGATAATATTATTAAATAGGCCTGAAAGAAAAGAGATTTCTTTTGC
This sequence comes from Carollia perspicillata, assembly GCA_004027735.1. Lineage (NCBI taxonomy): Eukaryota > Metazoa > Chordata > Mammalia > Chiroptera > Phyllostomidae > Carollia > Carollia perspicillata. The sequence goes on from PVKM010001574.1 coordinate 55,081, forward strand.
TTTAGCTTGAAACCAAGATCTTGAGGATTAAGTAAGATGCGTATTTGTGCAGGCAGGAGTAGAAATGAGGAGTAGCCAGTGAAACTTCAATCTGATGATTTTATAAATTTTTGAAATTAGGGTGAAAACTTTGGCCCACACTTAGCAATCACATTCAGCTGCTGGTGCTATTTTTGTCCCATTATATTGGGTGTGTGATAAATTGGTTGCAAAACGGCCCCAGTGATCCCCCTCTTTGAATCTAGTCCCTTGTGATATGGCTTTGTAGCTCCTCTTACCAAGAGGCCGAGTCTATTTCCCCTGCCCCTGAACCTGGTCTTGACCTTGTAATTTATTTTGGCCAGTAGAATGTGTAGAAGTAAAAGTTTGCATTATACTGGACCCCAGCCTAGGTCTTAAGAGGCCTCGCACACCTCTGCTTGTTCCCTTGGGATCTAGCCCAGTCACCCTGTGGATAGTCCTGGACTTGATGGCTGTGGCCTAGAGACCTTTGTCACCCCAAGTGACAGTAATCTTACGCCAGATATGTGTGTGAGTGAGGCAATCCTAGTCCAGCCAGCTGACCTCAGACATGAGTGAGTGCAGCAGAGATCAGACAGACTGACCCGGATCCACAGAGCAATAATCATGAGCAATAGCCAATGTTTATCATTTTAAGCTACTAGTTTTGGAGTGATTTGCTATGCTCACAATAACTAATGGACATATGTGATCACCTCAGATGGTCCTTCCGTAGTCATCTTTGGGTCTATTAGTGTCATAATAAATGCTTAGCGCAACTCAGCATGAGATTTGATCCCTAGATGGAGGGGTTCTATTGGGGGGGGCAAGTCTTATGATCGTCAGCATTACTTTGAGACCTTTTTTAATTTAGAAAGTACTGGTGATTGGCTAGGATTGAAAACTGATAATCCAATAGTCTTGTCGGTCCCTTCCATTTCTAAAAGATGCAATGATTCCAGTTCTTCTTTACTTAGGCAGACAACACTCAGGTGGTTCAGAGTTCATTTCTAACTTGGTACACTTTCAGTTGCATAAGTAAACTCTGTAATCACCTTTGGGCTAAAGCATATTGACCTGATCCTAGATGGGAAAAAATTCACAGGTGCAGATCGATGGCTGGAATTGTGTGTTGCTTACCACTGTATCCCCTGGGATTTAGAACATGGCGTGGCTTCCATGAAGATACCTTGGGCATTGGGGATGTGATGGGATCCCACATTGAGGACCTTATAGTCTAATAGGGGGAAAACATCAGAGATCCATTACTTACGTATTAAGAAAGCAAAGCAAACAATATTTTAGCCTTGAAACTGCAGGTGAATTTTTACTGTGATGGGCCTGTCAGTGAGTGAGTGTATCAGTTGTTGCTACCAAAATGCCACGTTGCAAACAACCACAAAATCTCAGTACAACAGTATGCTTTTATTAACCCGTATGCCTGCAGGTTGGTGTGGGGAGAGCTGGCTGATCTTGGCGGGGCTTAGCTGGGGTGGCTATACTCCACAGGTCCCTCATCTTCCTTCTGGGACCAGCTGTCAGCTCTGGCTTATTCTTCTCATGGGTGATGGCAGAGACACAAGAACACAAGCCTCAAGGTGCAAACTCGTTTCATTCTTCTGGTTATGTCGTTAGTTTATTAACGTCATGTTGGTCAAAGCAAGTCACATGGCCCAGTCCATTGTCAAAGGGCAGGGAACTTTATATTTGCAGAGAGAACTGCAAAGTCATGGGGCAGAGGTCATGAATGTTGAGAGGGCTGAAGATTTCGGGCCATTAAGGTAAGCCATGGTGGGAGAGGGACATGTGGGGGAGTTTCACTTTCTCCTGTTTAGAAAAGCTGGTGAAGTCATAGCTGGATCCCAGAGTGGCCAAGAGGCAGAAATTGTCCTGTGGAACCAGCCTGTTCCTTGTAAAGTGGAAAAAGCGCCAGACTCTTTGCTACTATGATCTGTCTAATGGAATTTTAAAGGGAAGAGAATTCTAGCAAGTACCTCAAACTTGGTAGGTACAGAGACGGCACTGGAATCTCAACAAAATGCCTCCATTTCCGTTCTTACACCATCCGCCCAAATGTGAAGGCCACGGATCACTGTGCTTGGGTGTCCATTGGAGTAGAGTCTTTACTTCAGATTACACAACATTCCTTTGCTATCATGACTTCTTTCTGGGGCAAAAAGAAACCAGTGTCTGTCGAGTCCAAATATCTGGGACCGTTTCCCAGACCCTAGCCCAACATTGCCCTGGTTAAAAGAGATTTTGGTGAAAATCCCTCCCTGATGTCCTCTTTCCCTGATTTGTTTTGTGAGAGGTTTGTAGCCTGTGCTTGGGTTCAGATAAGAAACCAATGTTCTAAAATATGATTGAGGTTCTCAGATATTCACCAGCATTTTACTGAGAAAAAGAATGGAGTACTTTATTACAGGCCACTGATTTATCGGCATTGCTGTTGATCATTGTGTGCCTTTGAGACTATGTGGTGTGTTAACATTTACCTGTGAGGAAACTGGGGTACAAAAGGTTATGTAACTTCCCTGAGGCCACATCTGCTGGCTCACCAAGATTAGCAACCTGTCCTCTCGGTTTTTCAGCTTTCGTTTCGCAATCTGATTGATACTGCCTTGTCTCACAAAAGGCATATGAAGATATTATTACCTACTGAGTTTCCTGAGAAACCCTGCCCTCCTAGTATTTCTGTTCCATGGGAAACAAGGAAGTCTGATTCAATGATAATGAGATTTCCCCACCACAATGTTAGAGGAAGTAAGCTGGAATAAAGGTAATTTCTACACTGTATTTCCTGAGGTTACGGTCTTGACTTCAGTAATAAGTTGGAGTGGGGGCTGTTTAGAAGATCTCAAGCTCTGGCTGGTGTAGCTCAGTGGATTGAGCACAGGCTGTGAACCAAAGGGTCACGGGTTCGATTCCCAGTCAGGGCACCTGCCTGGGTTGCAGGCCAGGTCCCCAGTGGGGGACATGTGAGAGGCAACCACACATTAATGTTTCTCTCCCCCTCTTTCTCCTTCCCTTCCCCTCTCTCTAAAAATAAAAAGAAATAAAATATTTAAAAAAAAGAAGACCTCCTCATCACTGTGCTTCTTAGCTATATTTTCTGAGCCCTCCTCACCTGCCATTCTGTTGCCGGGTGATTGTTCAGCAATTGGTTGCAATCATTCTCTGACAAACAGTGCTATTTCTGTTTTATGTGGGAAACTGATTTGATTAAACAACTCATTTAAAGTAATGCTTTGTAGGAGGCTTAATATGAGCGGAGCCAACATTTCTGTTGGTATTTTTGTCAAATTAACACCTTGCAAACAAGCAAACAATTGCAGTGGCCCCGAATATATAGGGTCTGCTATAATTAATGTATAAGCTGATTATCTTGGATAGCTTGTTTCCATTCTGGTGGTGGCTTTGCAGAAAACCTCAGGTGTCTCCCATACAACGCCGATGCTGCATAATATATTGTTATTTTAGCCATGATTTCATACCCTATCCCTCCTCTTGCTCAGTGCGAGGGGCCAGGTCTGCACTGTTTTCTACTGAAAACCTAGGAGCCAGCCAGCGTAACAGAATCTAAATTAATAGCTATCGGACAAGTGAGTGAGTGAGTGAATGCTAAGAGTACAACATCCAGCTCCTAAGAAAAATTTAGGATTTTTCCTAGGTGTTCCTGCCCCCGAGAAAGGGCCGTGAAGGGTTAAAGTTCTCGGAGCTGGAGGGATTCGGGTATGGATCTGGCAGAGCTGCTTGCTCAAATCACATTCTTTCTGCTACTATAGCAACAGGTTGAGCATTTTGCCAGCACTGCCTACATTGGAAATGCCCGTGTGCAGGCGACTTCATTGTCTGGGGGACAACTGCTTTTTTTCCATGATGTTTCTATGAAGCAGCTTCTTTGCAGAGACAAAGAGGCCAATATAAAGCAGAGGCTAAGAATCATGGAAAGGCAGATGGAGATCTTGTTTTGATTGGAGAGACATTTCCAATCTTTTGTCCCCTGAAGAGGTGTGAGGTGGGGAAGGAGTTGGGGTCTCATCCATAGTCAATAGCATCTCTTTCTCCCCTCTTAATGAGGCCTCTGTTCGGAGGGACGCCTCCTGGCAGCATTTGGAAAATTTTCTCTCACTGTTGTTGTTTAACAAACAGAGTGATAGTTAAGTGCTTGGATTATTGCCCGTGTTCACTTCCAAGTGTGGAGATGCCAGAATGACCCAGAATGTAGGTTTTTCTGTCTGCATTCACCAGTTTTCCTAATCAGCTCTGTACCTGTGTGGTCTACTGAGAAGGAAGGACAGCTGACCAAGAGTGAGCAATGGAAGTATTCATTTTGTTGTTGTTGTTGTTGTTTTTTACTTCATGGAGCAGTGTTGTAAAAAGAGGAAAGAAAACGAGGAAGCTGCTGAGGAAAGTTGCTTACGCGGTATTAAATTCCCAGAGGCTCCACAAACTCTTACAAAATGCCCAGCCTGTTAGTCAGGGCTGCTTCTTGGGCCGTCTCCACTGTGGTGATAATCAGAGCTTGGGGCTGGCTGTGGTTCTTGCTGGGCTAATGAATGAAGTCAGTAGGCATTCAATGTCACTTTGGGGTTGACTCACCACGTTGCACCTCACTGTTACCACTTCTCCATCTCGTTTTCATTTTGCACCCAGATGGGGAAATCCGCCTGGTTCACTCGTGGTCCCTTGTTTACAAATATATTTTGGTCAGAAGTAGTGGAACATACCATTCCATGCTTCAGAAGCAGCACTGTATTAAAAGTTTAATTTTAAACACTTTTCATCCCCAACCCACTACATACTATTTGAATACGGGATAAGCCCTTGATCATGTGCAGACTAGAAAATTGAGTACCTTTCCTTCCACCTTCTAAGTTCTTCTAGCTGGGCTATTAAGTTAACAGATTAACAGGAGAAAATCAAATTATAATACATATGCATGGGGAATTCACATAGGCATAAAAATTCCAAAGACAGTGAGGCAACTCTGAGTGTATATGACATTTTGGATGAAGGAGAAGGATGGGAGGGGTGAGGAGTGTAAGATTTCAGAAGTGAGAATGGGTGATTTACAGGTAGTTGAGGAAGAGCTGAACACATGGCAGGAAATCCTTGCCAGTCAACTCAGAAACAATGGGACACCGTGAGTATCTAGCTGACAGGCCCCTGTCTGAAGCCCTCTGTTTACCATACTTAACTCACTGTAGGCTAACATGAAATCCTAAGATTTCCTTCCTGAAGCAAGTTTCTCTGTCCGAATTTCTTGGGCAAGAAAGCGGGTGGGGGGGTGTCAAAGTTTCCTACTGAGTCTTGTTTGTTAATAACCATCTTAAACTCTGCGTTCTAAAAGGCAGCTGCAGGGTGATAAAACTTTGGTCCCCTTCATTCTTTGTGTCTCAAGAGTCCTGTCATCACTGCCTCTCAGTGTGTTTTGGCCTTGGAAACTGTGCTCTAGTTGTGGTGTGGTCCAAAGCGTGCCGCCAGGAGCTCTGGGCTGGGAGCCGGCGTGGCCTTGTACAGCTCCTACGGGGAGTTTAATCCCGTTGTTGCGGATAAACGAACTCTTACACGATCTGGGGTGACGGAGTAAGCCTTTATTACACGCGTGGGCCCAGAGGAGACAGCTTCCAAATTCTGGGCACTGAGGAGGGGTCAGGTGGGTGGTTAAATACCTTTGCAACAAAGTGGGGAGGGGAGAGGTCTCGTGGTAGAAGCAGATACAGAATTGTAAAAGCCAAGGATACAGGAGAGGAAAGGGAGTGGTCCTGGGCCCAGGACAAAGAAACAGCAGGGGAGCATCCAGGGCCCGGGGCACAGGGAATCAACTAACTAGTCAACAGGTGACAGTCTGAAGCCGGGAAGCCAGCAGGGAGCCATCAGGAGCTGATACAGAGTGCCAGCTTCAATTTTTATATATATTTTAAATTTCTACTACACCGTTACTTGTAAAACGAAAGATTCGGATGACATTTCTAGGATTTCTTTTACACCTCTCCCACACAGAAAAAGTGGTACTCCAGTTGTCTAAAGTAGAAACGCCTTTGCTTCGTTGGATGTTTTATGACTGCAATTCCCTTAATTCCTACTCAATTTCCCATCCTCCGGGAAGCCTCCCGGGACCCCCAGGCTAGAATCGGGACTGCCAGGCTGTGTCTTCTGATAACTATGTTCTTTCTTTCATCACATTTATCACAGTTTCTAATCATCTGTTTCTTGGGTTGTGCATTTCTTTAAATCAGTTTTCTCTCATGCCCCTGAGACTGAGGACTCTGTGAGACAAGCCCCCAGACAGGTTGTTCACCATCGATTCTGCATACGGGGGGGCGGGAGGGGGCACTCAGTGACCTTTGTTGAAAGACTGAAGGAGTTGCGTTAGGCTTAATGGAGGGTGCGAAGATGGCTGTATCAGCCTCTGCTCTCAAGGATCCTAAGACCCACTTTCTCTGGTTTTCTTCTGTTCTTCCACCACCCCACCTCATACCCAAGACAGGCGGAAAGAAATTAAAACCAGAACCCTGGTCCTGCTTACAGATGTGATGAGAAGATAGGGTGGTGGGGGTCAAGCAAATAACTTTTCTCCCACCTTTCTAAGTTTTTCCTGCCGGGCTAATAATCAAGTTAACATGACACCACTTAACAGGGGAAAAAATGTCCAAAATTTTTGTAGGACATACAGGCTGGGACGCCAGAAGAACATGAGATCTGAAGGCACATTGGGCAGTTGAGCTTTATATGCCATTGCGGACAAAGAAGCAGCAGAGCAGGGGTTGGGATTTCAAAGGGAAAGCAGGTAGGTAATTCACAGGTAGACCAGAAAGAGCAAACAGGTGGTAATCAAAATCTTTCTGGGTAGCCCAGAAACAATGGGACACAGCCAAACAAGTTTTGCTAGGTTTCGCTTATTTCATGACACTGCGGTGCAGCGATGCTGCCTTCCTTTGAGCAGACTTTACCATCTGAAATGCTTTCAGCAGATAAGGGAGGAGGATCAAAGTTGCTTTCTGAGTCTTTGATTTCTTAATAACTAGCTTAAAATCAGTATTCCGAACGTTACAGTTTGGGGAGGCAAAACACTGGCCTCTGTCAGGTTTTAAATTTCCTTGATTGGACTGATTAGTTTTTTTGTGACAGAATCTATGAACTGAAGCAAGGCCCAGGAAGAATAGAAGAACAGACGATAGTGTATAGAATGGAAATGGTGGGCAGAAAATAAAGGAAAAAAAGAAAGGGAGGAAGAGAGGGAAAGGAGGAGGAGGGGTCTGGAGGAGGTGGAGAGAGAGAGGAAGAGGAGAGCAGGACACGAAGAGGAGCGAACACATGGGGCTGTGCCTTTTTAATTAATCTGCCTGTAATGGCCCGTCTTGACATGTTTCTTTCTTTCTTTTCTTTTTTTTTTTAATTTATAGAGATTGAGGAAGGGAGGGAGAAAGAGAGGAAGAGAAACATGGGTGTAAGAGAGAAACATCAATCAGTTGCCTCTCATAAACTCCCTGATCAGGACCAAAGCATTGATATGTTCCCTAGGTATGTTCCCTGACTGGGAGTCGAACTGGTGACCTTTTGCTTTGTAGGACGATTCCCAACCAAATTACACTGATCAGGGCAAGGACATGTTTCTTTTTTCTTTTTTTTTTTAAAGTATATATTTTTGATTAGGCTATTACAGTTGTCCCATTTTTTCTCCCCTTTATCCATCTCTGCCCTGCGCCCCCTCCCACCCTCATTTACCACCCCACTTTAGTTCATGTCCATGGTCGTATATGTAAGTTCTTTGGCTTCTACATTTCCTGTACTATTCTTAACCTCCCCCTTTCTATTTAGTACCTACCATTTATGCTTCTTATCCCTGTACCTTTTCCCCCATTCTTCCTCCTCCCTCTCCCCACTGAGACCCTCCATGTGGTCTCCATTTCTGTGATTCTATTCCTGTTCTAGTTGTTTGATTAGTTTGTTTTTGTTTTTTAGGTTCCGTTGTTAATAGTTGTGAGTTTGTTGTCATTTTACTGTTCATAGTTTTGATCTTTTTCTTAGATACGTCCCTTTAACATTTCACATAATAAGGGCTTGGTGAAGAGGAACTCCTTTAACTTGACCTTATCTGGGAAGCACTTTATCTACCCTTCCATTCTAAATGATAGCTTTGCTGGATAGAGTAATTTTGGGTGTAGGTCCTTGTCTTTCATGAGTTTGAATACTTCTTTCTAGTCCCTTCTTGCCTGTAAAGTTTCTTTTGAGAGATCAGCTGATAGCCTTATGGGCACACCTTTGTAGGTAACTGTCGCCTTTTCTCTTGCTGCTTTTAAGAGTCTCCTTATCTTTAATCTTGGGTAATGTAATTACAGTGTGTCTTGTTGTGTTTCTCCTTGTATTCAAGTTTTGGGGGACTCTCTGAGCATCCTAGACTTGCATGTCTAGTTCTTTCACCAGACTGGGGAAGTTTTCCTTCATTATTTTTTCAAATAAGTTTTCAATTTCTTGCTCTTCCTCTTATCCTTGTGGCACCTCTCTGATTTGGATGTTGGAATGTTTAAAGTTGTCCCAGAGGTTCCTCAGCCTCTCCTCATTTTTTTGAGTTCTTGTTTCTTTATTCTGTTCCAATTGAATGTTTATTTCTTCATTCTGTTCCAAATCATTGATTTGGGTCCTGGTTTCCTTCCCTTCGCTGTTGGTTCCCTGTATATTTTTCTTTATTTCACTTGTATAGCCTTCACTTCTTCCTCTATTTTGCAACTATACTCAGCCCTTTCTGTGAGCATCCTGGTTACCAGTGTTTTGAACTCTGTATCTGATAGGTAGGATATCTCCTCCTCACTTAGCTCTTTTTCTGGAGTTTTCATCTGTTCTTTCATTTGGGCCAAAATTCTTTGTCTCAGTGCACCTGTTATATTGTAAGGCGTGGAGCCTTCAGTATTGTATTCCCTGGGGAGGGCAGCCCTCTGTTCTGCATTGTGGCACTGTATGTGGGGGTGGGGTCAGAGAGGGAACAATGCCATTTGCTTGGCTCTCGCCCTGCTTTCAGTCACTTCCCCCACTACACAGAAGTGAATTGGGCCCTTGTAGAGCTGATTCCTGGGTGGGTGGACTTGTGTACATTCTAGGACTGTGAGTCCCTTCAATGGACTCTCATGCAAGGCTGGGCATTTCTCCTGCCACTGCAGTCCCCACAGGTTTTTACAGCCAGAGGTTTTGAGGCTTTATTTCCTCCCACTGGAGCCCAGTGTGTCTCACCTCCCAGGTGTTTCTCCTGGTTCATCCACAGACAAATGTAGGACTGCCCGGTCCACCAGCTGCCACCTTGTAGCACGTCCTCTTCACCCCAGCTGCCCTCTCTGCCCTCCTACCAGTCTGAATGAGTGTTTCTTCTTTAACTCTTTGGTTGTCACATTTCCCTCCAATTTGATTTTTTCTGGCAGTTCTGGTTGTTTTTGTTTTTTAAATTGGTTGTTGTCCTTTTGGTTTGTGAAGAAGCAAAGTGTGTCTACTTGTGCCTTCATCTTGGCCATTCATTCAAGGACATGTTTCTTAAAAAGCATTCTTACCCAGAGTATTGAGTAATGGCACAAAGAATTTGCTTCCAAAAGCTAACTGATTACGTATACACAAAAAGTTAACTGGACCGGACTCCAGAAATCTCTTTGTTTTAAAAGCTAGAAAAGCACCAATTTTCAAAAAACAATTGTCAGATTCCTGTAAATCAGTATAGTATGACCAAAACAGCAAATGCATCATGAAACCAGAGCTGCATTACACATTTAATCGGTGAGGAGCCATTTGATTTTGAACACCAAGCCAAGTCTAGATTGCAGGAGGGAAGAGCAAGAATCCTTAGGCTAAAGCTATGATGGATGTTTATTGGCCAGGTATGGAAGCCTGGGGGGGAAGTTGATTGAATTAGAAGATGCACCTCCTGTTCTCACTGTTTGCAATTTGCAGGGGAAGTGATTTAGGGAGTTTTACTAATTGAGTTTCAGTAGAAGATATGAAATCTCTACCTTCGAGAAGCCATTGTAGCCTCAGTTTATCTTGAGAACAGGTATAGAGGGTATGAGCAGGGGAGACAGGTGAAGTTTCTCTTCTGACTACACCCACCCCCAGAAAGTTCAGCTTTCATGGCAAAAGGACAGCCTTTCTCTACGTGGCTGTGGCTGTTTCCCTTTCTGACCAGCGCCAGCAGGCACAGAGGGTACCAGTAGCTTGTCTTGGTGCGTGGTCTGTTTGGGAGCTTAAACTGCCGCCAGACTGTATCCCACCCAAAGCCATTTCAGGAAGAAAAGAATGACTAAAACAATCACATAATCTCCTTTCTTTATGAGGAGGAAGGGATTTTAGCCAAGAATGCAAGGTGTGCCGTGGGCTTTGTACTTACACTACCACAAATTCAACACACACACACACACACACACACACACAAGCCTGCTCTGCTTACTCACCTACTTAGATGGAGATAGTATGGTATGCCACGTTGGGCTCAGGCCAGGAAATAACCGTGTTGGGTTGACACGTAGCGAAGCCATAAGGCTCACAGGCCACACGGGGCAATATTAATGGGTCACTCCTTCATTTACAAAAATATGCACAACAAAGATAATATATGGGAATGTGACCCTTTCCTACCTGATGTCCCCTGGTTAGGTTCAGAGAAGGTCAGCTATAAGCAGTCTCTCAGATTCCTAGGGGTGCGCCCCCCTTAGACCTGTCGGGAATAAATACCATTTTAACAAAATTCTTTACAAAGCAAATCCATTGTTTTCACTGGCAAAGCCTCTCTTAAATCTCAGCTCTGCCACTTTCTAACTGTACAACACAACTTGGGTGTTTTTTACCTTTCTGTGCCTCATTTTCTTCCTCTTTTTATATAGTTATTACTATCTCGTTCATGGGATTCTTATGAGAAGTAAATAGCATCAACTAAGAAAAGTGTTTTGCACGGTGCCTGGCATGTAGTATGAATTTAAGAATTGTTGCTCTTAACATAATAAAGACATATCTCAGCCTTTTTTCCCCGTTGCCCCTCCTGAATTAGAAACACCTTTTTGACATTTGGCATTTCTCAATATCGGGGTTCTGTCATGATACTGAGGAGAGGAGAGGAGAGCAGAGATGGTTGGGCAGGAATATTCTTCCACTTGCTACTTACTGTTCCTTGGTGTTTCCCACATACGTACTAGCTCCTTACCTGTCAGTGGCTGGATGCAAAGCTAGGAGCAATATAAAACAGAGTACAAAATCTGCTCTGTCTTCCAGGAAGTGGAAATACAAGTTCCAGGCTCCCTCTTTCCCATTCTCCAAGTCCTTATCATGCGCTCGCCATTCAGCTCAAATCCTAGCTCAAACCCACCACATGAACTAACACCTAACCCAGAGCCAGTGCTGCCAGGCCAGCAGGTGACTTGATCCTGGAGGTAGTCAATGAACCATATGGCGCTTAGAGTAAAACACTTTTAAAAGTCAAAGAGCAGGGCAAGTATCAAACTTTCTGAGCCATCCAATCTTTTAGGGCTTTCAGGCTTGAGAGGAAAGGATGTGAATCGCTGGACCTGGGAGGAAGGCACAGGGGAAAGGAAACAGGAGATTTCCTGTCCACCTCCGCTGTGAAAGAGCTGTCAGTACAATGTGGCTGAATGGCATGGCCAGGACCCTGAGCTTCTGTAGCCCTGGTTTCCTGACCCTTAAAATAGGGGTGATAATTTAACATGAAATGAAACAATATATCTATGTAGCGCATGGCTTAATGATCTGGCATGTAGTAAGTACTCAGTAAATATTACCTCTGATTCGTTCATGGGTAACACTGGGATGCTCAACTATTTGGAAGCCAGTCAGACTTCTCAGTCCTCCGTAGCTTAAATGTTAGCATTGCCCCTGATGTCACCATTGCTCACCTATTGCCTGTACTGCGTGTGTTGGAGGTGTTCTATCTATTTGCCCAGCCCTGGTTAGGCTTGGCAGTTCACAGGTTGGAATTAAATGACCCATTTGGAGGGTTCACAGATATTTTTCTATTATTACTGTAGATGATGAGAGAGAATGACAAGCAGGCACATCACACGATGAGCAGGCACCTCTCCGGTAATGACTTGAGGATGGCACTGTATACATTTCTGTCTTTAACATGAATTCGTATTTTATCATTTCTTTCATTTGTGTCCCATCAAAGCAATGTCATCTTCTTCATCCTGGTCATAGTAGGGTGGGTCACACTGTTATTTTTTTCCACAATAAAATGTAGAAGAATAGATAATGAAAGGCAGGTTTTTAAAGGCAGGACAAATTCAAGGTCATCTGATCTAACCCCTCACTGTGCAGAGGTGGAAATTGAGGCCCCCAGGTATTAACTGAATTCTCCAAGTGACAGAAGGACAGGTGTTTCTGCCTGATTCCAGGGCCCTAAATATGTGGTATTTGGGTTTGTTGATCCTCCAAAGTGACCCTGGACATAAAACCACTTGAGAGCCATTGTTCTGAAAGGTGAGGGTGGTCAGCTGGGTGGAGGGTTCTCAAACCAGAGAACAACACCTTTGACCCAGCCTCTTCCTGTCTTCGCCACATTCTCTCGGACTCCGTAGGAAACACCCTTCTGTCCATCATGTGAGAAAGGCAGTGGTGACAGCGGGAACAGTTCCCGTCTTTCTGCTCTGAAGGATGGCTCCCCCACAGACTCTGTGCACTGAGAGACACATGCACGACTGAAACAGATGCAGAAAGAATGTTTCACGGCAGCACCTCATTCTCTAGCAACTTCAAGAAGGTCAAACCTACGGAGTAGCTGGATACTTCTGAATAGATTTCCTCATGGATGATGGACTGAGTGGTTTTTTTAATTCTCTTAACCAAGTAAAATTGTGAGATGTATGTAGATAAACGAGACGTTATGAAGTATTTTATGAAAATATACATTTGAGATGTAACAGCAGTTGTTCAAATCAAGATTCAGCAAATTCTAGAATTATCCAGACTTGACTAAATTTTTCTCTCAGGTACAGATTGTCTTCTTAATGGTTCAGGTCCAGTATTTGTCATCTCTTTTTTATTTGTTTGTTTGAAGCCACGAATAACGTATTTATCAACCAACTGCTATGTGCCAGACACTATAGCAGATGCTTCTCATGAAATCTCATTTAAGTTGCATAAATACTATGAGGTAGGTGTGACTTTGCTCATTTTATTGATAAGGACACTGAGGCTCAAGATTCAAGGTCTCCAGATTTTTAGGTGTTCGGTGACCCGTTTCTGTTCCTGCAGAGAAGCAGGGCAGGACAAGTTTTCAGACCAACACCAGGGAAAGCTTGTTAATCCAATCACTGATCCAAGGAAAGCTTTCCTATCAGAAAACCAGCCTGTTCTCCCTGGCCAGCACTACCCCAGAAACCTGCCCTTCTAAATTTTGAAATTCTGAATTTTATCTACTGAGGCCGTCTTTCTGCCCCTGATTTTCCCACAGGCCCTCGATGGATAGACCATGAGTAAAACATATCTTTGGGGTGATTCCCATTATTTCTTAAGAATATATTTTTCTCCCTTCAGTTCCTTCATTTTTTTTTTAAGATTTTATTTATTCTCTTTAGAGGGGAAGGGAAGGAGAGAGGGAGAGAAACATCAATGTATGGTTGCCTCTCGTGAGTCCCCTACTGGGAACTGGCCTGCAACCCAGGCACGTGCCCTAACTGGGAATCGAACCGCGGTTGTTTGGTTCCCAGGCCCGCGCTCAATCCACTGAGCTACACCAGCCAGGGCTCCTTCATTTTTCTTTACACCAAAAACTGCCATTTCTTCATGGCCCCTGCCTCTTCCTATAAGTTGCTGGGGATGGACTCACAATAGCATAATTGGTTAGGCTTCGTCCTACACCAAGACGCACACCTGTAAATAAATGCCCTATCTTAGTACATGGACTCTGTGGTTGTGTTTTGTATACTGAGAGCCCTTTTGAAAGAAATTTCCATGTCTGAGCTGGATTACATAAGGCCAGAGACGTCGTAGTCATGACACTCAGTAATGACTGGGACAATGTCTAAAACTTACAGACTCCTCGGGAAGTACTTTCAGAGCCAATGTACTTTCCACAGACAAAAGTGATCCTCCTTCCTCAGTCCTAATAACGAAAGCTAAAGATGTAAATACTCCAATACATTTACCAACCACACCTGTCAGATAGACTGTTACCCTTTCTTACGCACAAGGAAACTGAGGCTCAAATCATTGGCTGTCTTGTGTTCCAGATCAGACACCAGCAAGTGTCAGGTAGAATCCAGGTTTCTCTGGGTCTGTGCTCTGAACGGCTAGCTGTGTTGTATTGTATTTCCTCTTTTAAAAAAGGAAATAAATTTCTAGAAAGGTACTCATCAGCTACGACACACTGAGTGTGTGTTAAGACTGTTTTGAAAAGTCAAACCTCAGGGAATGAAGATGTGCCCCCATTTAGGTCACGAGAAGACAGCACCGCAGGTTCTGAAAACATCCCGAGAGGCGTAATCCGGAATGCCTGCCGTGACACGGGGCCGCCTCGGGGCCATGTGTGTGTGGTACAGCAGCTTAGACTCATTTGGAGTTATAACTTTTATGGTTGTTGTTTTCAGATTTCTCTTGTTACTGTTGGCCTGTGCTCATATTCTGTGAAACATGAAGAGTCTGAGAGAGTGATTTTTAGGATGAATCTCCAAATACCCTTCTGGTTACAACATTCACTGTTTCTACAGGTTGTCACCTTCCCCGTGCAACCCCCCATGCTGGCTAGTCAGGACAAGTTTGATTTTTTAGAGGTACTCCTTATTTAAATTATATTCCACCCCAAATATTGTTTGCTCCTCTACTTAAATTATTGGTGCTCATTATTATAGCTGCCTGCTGTTAAAGATAGGAATTATCACGCTTAGGCACAGCTGCTCAGCTGCCTTTGCTTGCAAATTTGTTAATGGGTTCATGCCCTATTGTACTTTTTATTGTCTGCTTTATTGCAGAATGTCCTGTTTTAGCGATTTCCCCCTCTCCATCTCCCTAAGAGTCAATGAATGAAAAATGCCGTTGCTTTTCCTAATGGGGCAAGTGTCAACACCAAGCCAGCTTTGGGATGTCAGGGATCCCATAGTTTTTAAAAACTATATTGAAATCATGAAAAGAAAAGGATTGAGTTTCAAGGAGTTGAAATTTCTTTCTTTCTTTTTCTTTTCTTTTCTTTTGCAGTGTGACTGATCAAGCTGTACTTCTGTGCTTACAGTCATATGTAAAAGTAGACAGATAATGTCGAGGTAGACAGAGTGAAAGAAGCGTTCAGTAGGATTCTTGGGTTGCAAGCAACAGAAATAGACTCTCACCAATTAGACATTTAAAAAGGAGTGTTTTAGCCCTGGCTGGTGGAGCTCAGTGGATTGAGCGCGGGCCTGCGAAGCAAAGGATCTCGGTTCGATTCCCAGTCAGGGCACATGCCTGGGTTGCAGGTCAGTTCCCAGCAGGGGACCCACAAGAGGCAACCACACATTGATATTTCTCTCCCTAACCCTTCCCCTCTAAAGATAAATAAATAAAATCTTAAAAAAAAATAAATAAAAAATAAAAAGGAGTGTTTGTTAGAAGGAGATAAGGCAGAGGGAGGGGTGGGCATCTAGAATTGAAGAGAAAGCTGGGAGATGAAGCCAAAAAGCCAGACTCAGAAAGGACAGGAACTAGAACAGCGTTAGAGTCTCCGGCAAGGACTGGCAGGTTTCTTCCAGTGCTACCATGTTGATGAATGAACGAAACCGTTGTTCATTTAAAGTTTTATTTTCATTTTCCCAAAGAGTCAAATTCCAGGGGAAGGGCTTTCCAGTGGCTTAACTTAGCTCAGGGTGGCTATAGGAAGGCAGGGAACCTTGGCCGACAGCCCCACCAGTCTCTAATGGGGCAGCCCCTAAGAAATACATCTTAAGTAGGACCCCAGTGGCAATAACTATAAAGGAAAAAATTGATAAATTAGGCTGCATTATAATTAAGTCTATCTCTTAGTCAATAGCTAACTCTTAAGAGAGTTGAAGACAGCCACAGTGTAAGAAGAGATATTTGCAATCCGTACATGTGACAAAGAACTCACATCCAGAATAAATATAAAGAACTTCTACAAAACAGCTGGCTGCCCAATGGGGAAAAGTCTTGAAACTGTGCTTCCCTAAAGAGGATATTCAAATGACCAATAAACATATGAAAAAGTGTACAGTTTCACTGGTCATCAGTGAAAGCCTACTTGAAGCCACAATATGGCACCTCTACACACCTACCATCGTAGTTAACTTGAAAATGAGAGGCATCATCAAGTGTCTGCAAGGGTGCAGAGCACCCAGAGCTCTGCATGCTGAGGATGGGACTGTAAATTGGTATGATCACTTTGTATACCCAATAACAGAACAATTCTGAGTGTGTAGCCAAGGAAAACCTGTGCATATATGTGCCAAAAAAACATGTATAAGAATGTTCACAGAAGCACTAACTATCATTACCCAGATCTGGAAGTTGTCAACTGTCTGTGAACGTTAGAATGGATGCATCTATCGTATTCACACAATCGAGTACAATATAGAGATGCAAGTTAACATACCACATGCAACAAAAGGAATGAATCTCACGAATACAAAGAGGGCCTACTGCATGCTTTCATTTTATGTAAAGTCCAAAAACAAGCAAGCTAATGTATAGTGTTGAAGTCAGGATAGTAGGTACCCTGGGGGGAGAGGAGAGCAGTTCCTGATTGGGAAGGGGTACAAAGGGGTCTCCTGGGGCCCTGGCCATGGTATGTCTCTAGATCTGGGTGTGAGTGACCTAGGTGTCTTCACTTTGCGCGAATTCATTGAACTTTAAATGTACGGTTTTTTGGGGGGTGGCATGTTTTATACTTCAATAAAGACTTTACAAAAAGAGAACAGCAGTGAGAGAGAAAGGCTAAAGTTGATCCAGGCAGGCCCTAGAATGACAACGCCTGGGTTTGAGTTCTGACCTCTCCCCTTCCTCACTGTGTGACCTTGGGCAAGTGACTTCATGGCTCTGTGCCTTGGCTTTGTCATCTGTAAATGGTAGTAATAGCTGTCCCTACCTCATTAGGTTGTTGGGAGGATTAAATGAGATGATCTAGGTAAAATGCTTAAAGCAGTGTCAGATACACAGAAAGTAGAAATAAGTGTGTAAGTACATATATTTTGGAGTAGTCGTGCTATACTGGGTGTAGCGGGGAGTGTAAAGACGAATAAAACCCTGGCTCCAAGGAGCTTGTAATTATAATTAGAAAAGATATGTAAAAAAACCCCAAAACAAACAGAATAAAACAAATAGTTAACCCCATAAGAGAGGGTTGGAAAATTCCAAATGGGTGGTGCACATAAGAAAAACCTATGAATTCAATGGAAGGAGAGCTTACTGTAGATTAGCGCGTTCTGAGCCAAACTCACAGAGTAGGGGCAAGTCAGAAGAGTGGCTGCCTGTGGACAGGGGAGTGACGGGAAAGGAGCCCAAGGGGAACTGCTCCGTGATCTGGGTGCTGGTCACTTCATTGTGCTCAGTTTGTGAAAATGTGTGGAGCTGTACACTTATGCTATGTGCACTTCTGTGGATGTGGATTATACTGCAAGTAGATGAAAGGGACATTGGTTTGGGAACCTAGTTGGTGTTTGATCCTAGACAAGCTACTGAACCTCTGAGAATTTTATTTTCTGAGTCTGTAAAAATCTGATACCTCTCATTGTGTTGGCATGAGGGGTGTTCAGGAAAGCAATGTGTGTGGAACAGCTAGTCCAGGATGAGTCACTGAAATGTTTCATGCGCCTGATCTGCTCCCTGGGGTAGAAGGGGACAGATTTGGGCAGACCTTTCCTGTGTTAAAATTCGGAGCCTCTATCTGGGGTTTGTTGCTCTGTTGGGAGTGACCTCCTGTCATTATTGGTGGTAAATGGAACCTGTCACAGTGTGTCAGTGTGATGACACAATGACTCACCCATGGGGCAAAGGGCTCTTCTGCTTATCACAGCCAGGGCTGGACAGTTGTCCACAGCACCACCATCGGTTTCCTTTTCCTGTGTTTAGTCATGGCCACACCTGCAAGTAAGAGTGCAGTGTCTGATCCAGGTGCATGCTTACTTGTTTGCCGAGTGTCTGGTGGGTGCCAGGTGCTGTGTTTGACCCTGATGGTATGTGTAATAATGACGAAAACCAGGGTAACAAGTAAAATAGAATAAAACACAGGCCTTGCCTTCATGTAGCTTAGAGTCAACAAGGTATACGTGTTTCTTCTGAAAACTACTTTGTCAGCCCTTTCTCCCTTCTTTCCCTCTTCAGATGTCCTCTACTCAGCCAGTGCATATTTTCTCATGGTCTCATTCTAGCTGAATGAACTCACTCCATGTAAGCAGGCCACACGCCACTTAACATGGCCTCCATCCAACAAAAGCAACCAACTTACAACATATATCTTCTCCTTGGCTCTCTCAAAACTATAGATGACTGTGCCTTACATTAATTATCATAACAGAAATAACCATTTACTAGGGGTCTGTTACATGCAAGGCACTATGCCAGGCAATTGTCTACATTACAGGTAACTCTTACAACATCCCACAGGGTGTCATCATCCCATTTCACAGGTGGGAGGGACCTGAGGCTTGGAGAGCTTACATCATTGCCCCACGTCTCCCACAGCCTGTGTGTGGCACAGTCAAGCCTGCTCTCCCTCCATGTGCCATGCTCTTTGTAGAGCTCTGGGCTCAGTTGATTAAATAAGGTCAACACTCTTCTGCATCAGTTCGTCAGTCAGCTGTGCACATACAGAGCCCTGTGGTTAGGAGAGGCTGGCACCACAGTCATTCTCGCTGTAGTTATTCTAGTTGGACTGGAAATGCCAATAAGGAGCCAGTCAGCCTGGTAAAACTTCTGAGCTCCCGTTTTGTAAATGCTACAGTATTCAGCCACACTAAGCCGTTGTGCCATCAGAAGGAATGCTGAGCCTAGTTCATTAATCTATATTAAAATCTTGGGTGCAGTCACCCCAGGAAGACCCTCTGCATATTGAGAAAGCTCCGTCATTTTGGACCTACTCTTACTGGGCTGTCTCTCTCACATTAATTTAATACTTATTGCTAGCCTCTCTTCAAGAAGTGTATAGACCGATGGGGTATCTGATGCAGATTAAAATGAGCACTGCTGTGAGCTGGGCAGCGAGGAGGCAGCGGATAAAGTGCACATTCTACAAACAATAGTTCTGTACAAGGAGGCACAATGCAGAGGGCCTGATGCCCACTAGTCTGAATGTTTTCGGGTCCTGGCCTCTTAGCTCCTGTAAGCCACTCAGACCGAGACAGCCACCTGTACTAAATCGACAGTCTCGGGGTATATGTGTCAGGGCTCAAGTTGTGTTCAAGTGAGGGGGGAGGTCAAAAGCCAGCGAATCATCATGGTTTAGGATCTAAGCTTCAGCTTTTCAGCCTCATAAAGTTCATCGTATTCTTGTTTTGAGAGGTGAGGCTTTCTGGAGAGTGGCACAGATTTACAGTAGGAGGTGTATGTTGGCAATATGACTAAGGCCAGTTACTTGTTCAAGAGCTAAAAGCTACTATAAATTGAGTTTCTTCTGCATGTGCTTCAATCTTTACAGGTATCAATTCCATCTCTCACAACAACCCTTCCTGTTGTTGGGTGATTGATTACTCACATTCCACAGATGTAAATAGAGTCTGCATTTCAACCGGGCCTATTTAGTTTCAAATCCTGAGCTCCTAGTCATCCTCAGCACCCCAAGGCATTCTGTCTGCTCTTACCTTACCAATTGAAATTTCACTCCCTGTCACCAGCTTGACTTCAATCAACTCAGCCAGAATGCTTAGTCATTTCCTTTGGGGGGTTCACACAGCACTTTCTATATACCTGCAAGAGCACTTTCTGTGGTATCCTCACTGCCTTAACTGCATTGGAATGGGTTGTTCATCTGCCTGTACCTTCTGCTAGACTCTGAACTTCTTTTTTTTTTTCCTTTTTTTTTATTGATTATGCCATTACAGTTCTCCCATTTCCCCCTTCATTCCCCTCCACCCTGCACACCCCCTCCCACCCACACTCCCCCTCTTTAGTTCATGTCCATGTGTCATAAGTTCCTTAGCTTCTACATTTCCCACACTACTCCTGCCCTCTCCCTGTCTATTTTCTCCCCACCGTCTATGCTACTTATTCTCTGTACCTTCTCCCCACCCTCTCCTCCCACTCCCCTGTTGCTAACCTTCCATATGACCTCCATTTCTGTGGCTCTGCTCCTGTTTTAGGTGACTGCTTATTCTGCTTTTGTTTTAGGTGTGGATGTTAATAACTGAATTTGCTGTCCTTTTACTGTTCATATTTTTATCTTCTTTTTCTTAGGTAAGTCCCTTTAACATTTCATATAGTAAGGGCTTGGTGATGATGAACTCCTTGAACTTGAT
>PVKM010001575.1:0-75476 GCA_004027735.1 Carollia perspicillata
GATCAATATCTGTGAAATATGTCATTGGTATTTTAATAGGGATTGTGTTAAATCTATAAATTGCTTTGGGTAGTATGGCCATTCTGATGATGTTCATTCTTCCAATCCATGAGCATGGTATATGCTTCTATTTATTTGTGTCTTCCTTAATTTCTTTCTTTAGGGTTCTGTAGTTTTCTGCATACAGGTCTTTTACCTCTTTGGTTAGGTTTATTCCTAGGTACTTTATTTTTCTTGTTGCTAGCGCAAATAGGATTTTTTTCTCATATTTCACTGTTGGTGTACAAAAATGCCTTTGATTTCTGAATATTGACTTTGTACCCTGCTCTTTCGCCAAATTCATTTATTAGGTTGAGTTGTCTTTTGATGGAATCTATAAGATTTTTTATGTACACTATCATATCATCTGTAAACAATGACAGTTTTGCTTACTCATTTCCAATTTGGATGTCTTTTATTTCTTTTTGACATCTGATCACTGTGACTAGGACTTCCAATACTATGTTGAGTAGAAGTGGTAAAAACAGACACCCTTTTCTTCTTTCTGATCTTAGTGGGAAATGCCCAAAAGTTCTTAGTTTTTGTCCATTAAGCCTGATGTTGGCTACAGGTTTCTCATATATGGCCTTTATTATGTTGAGGAATGCTCCCTCTACTCCCCCTTTGCTGAGTGTTTTTATGATAAATGGATGCTGTACCTTATCATATGTTTTTTCCATATCTATTGATTTGATCATGTGATTTTTGTCTTTCCTTTTGTTTATGTGATGTATTACATTTATTGATTTGTGAATATTGTACCATCCTTGCATCCCTGGGATGAGTCCCACTTGGTCATGGTGTATGATATTTTTAATGTATTTCTGGATGTGGTTTGCCAATATTTTGTTGGCAAATTGTATCTATCAAATGTAAACATTTTGGTTAGAAATGAAAGGATTTTGGAGTACAGGGATGCCTTTCAGGACCAGAGACAAAGGTAATAAAACAGCCAAATCATTGAAACTTGCGATATGGACACCTGAGTGTTTCATCTCAAAATATTTCAATGCTAAGAATTATTTGGGGTGCTATTTTACAGGGTGTAAAGGATTCTTATCCACCCTTTTTTTGGTTTGTTTGTTTTTTAAAGATTTTATTTATTTATCTTTAGAGGGGAAGGGAAGGAGAGAGGGAGAGAAACATCAATGTATGGTTGCCTCTCATGGGTCCCCTGCTGGGAACTGGCCTACAACCCAGGCATGTGCCCTGACTGGGAATCGAACCAGCAACCCTTTGGTTCACAGGCCCGTGTTCAATCCACTGAGCTACACCAGCCAGTGCTTATCCACCCTTTTTATAATGGGCACTCATAATTTTCATGAAATTTGTCTCCAAAACCCATACTCTTTATTTCATTCAAACAGCACATAGGTTTCATTTGTATTGTTTTGTTCTTTAATGAAGTATTTTAAATATATAATCTCACTCTGCTTATATGCTATATTTTAGAAAATTCTATATGGTTTGGTTTAATTCCAAATTCCTTCAGAAAGCATTTGTTAATTACTCAAGGGATATGTCCAATTTCTTGCCTAAATAAGCTTGATTTCTGAGACATGACATGGAAGGAAGTAATGGGCAGTTTTCAATGTCTTGTGGTTGAATGACAGTGATCTGAAAATAAGGGCCTTGAATGATAAGACAAACAGAGGTTAAGAAGCACTTCTTGTAGGAAGATTTTATCTGGGCCTCAAAAGCTAAGAACACTGTGAAGGTTATTTCAGATGAGAAGGGCACAGGTGGCAGAAAGATATTTCTATTAGGCAGATGAATTTGGTTGGAGCATTGTTCATAGTAGCAATCAGAAGAAAGTAAGCTGATAATCAGATGAAGATGCAGGCTTACAGGGCTAAAGATTTTATTCAGTGGGGAGGCTTCAAAGATCTTGAAGCAGATAAATAATATGAAGGAAACCAAATACTATTTGATAAAAATATTGGTATATTTTGCCATGTATAATGCATGTATTTTTGCCCAATTTTTTTAAGGAAAAATAAGGATGTGTATTGCATATGGGTATAATGATTACACACCATGGGTACAATAATAGGTACAATAATCCTGTGTATAATACACACAAAAACATGGGTGCACATTACACTCAGTGAACTATGGTAACTTTTTAAATCTGGGTGCTATGGTCTGAACATTTGTGTCTCCCTAAAATCCACATTGAAATCATAACCCACAATGGTGATGGTATTGGGAGGTAATTAGGTCATGAGAGCTTCTTCCTCATAAACAGGATTGGAATTCACACACAAGAGATCTCAAAGAATTTTCTAGCCCCTTCCACCATGTAAGGACACAATGTGGCATCATTGACAGACAGAGATAATAGACTGAGATGTTTTTTCCCAATGCAAAACCACATATTTCCATTTGATTTTCTCTTTACTCCAGATTCAATTAATTAAAAGACGATTCCCTAACTTGAATCTTAACTAAGTTCCACTTGGCGCAACTCTATGACTGGCGTTCTCACTTGGATATCTAGAAGGCACATCCAATGTAATTCTGGATAACAGATCCTTAACTTCCACTCACCGACAATTGTTGTTTCCTGAATCTCCACAAATGTCATCACTATCTACCCAAATGCTTAGGTGAAAAATCTAATATGATCCTTGATTGTTCTATTTCCTTCACCGCACCGCCATCACAGCTACCATCCAGTCCATTAGCAAATGCTTTGGCCTCCACCTGAAAAAAATATATTTCATATCTGTTTACTTCTTTTTATTTCTAGTATTTTCACCCTGGTCTAAGTCATTGTTACCTTCGGTTTTGATTACTGCAAAAGTCTCCCACCTTGTTGTTTCCCTTCTACTTGTGCTCCTCATAATCCATACAAAAGCCAGAACACTACTTAAAAACATGCCACATTTTCCCAAACCCTTCTGTAGCCTCCTATCACATCAGAATAAAATCTAATTTCTGGGATCTATTAGGTCCTATATAATCTGACCCTGACCTTAGCTATGACTTCGGTCTCCTTTACCCCTTACTCTCAAAGCTATTGCCACATAGCCCGTCCAGAATGGGTCAAAATCTTTCCTCCCTGGGGCCTCTACCCTTGTTGTTCCCTCATGCTAGAGTTCTCTGCCTCTAGATCTCTGCAGAGCTGGTTACTTTTAGTCATTCAGTCTCAGCTCAAGTGTTATCTCCTCACTGACATTCACTTACAAGTAGCCACTTCCCCATCACACCACTCTTTATTACAATATTCTGTTTTTATTCATTTACCATGTATCATTAATCTCATTTAATTTGTTGTCTATTGCTGCCTCCTAACCTCCAATCCCACAAAAAGGGAGATCTAGTTTGTCTGGTTCAACCCCTATGCCTTGAGTGGTGTCTAGCATACAGTCAGTTCTCGTTGAACATTTATTAAATGAGCATATGAACAAAGTCCCACTTTTTGTCTAAATCAATATATTTTAGGCTATATAGAAATCCCATTCTGTGCTAGGCTCAGAGAGGGGAAAATATGAGGGGAATCGTACTTTTTTCTTCAATGGTTGCTATAGATCCAGAAGTTTCCCCTGAACAATGGAAAACATATTACCATGAGGGAAAACAAATAAAGATTAAATTGTAAGAAATACTTGGAGATATTTGTGGACAGTTAGGCACTCATTCCATAGGCCCTCTGTGGGTCTATAAACAATCAGAAGCCCACACCACATCCTGCCTGGTGTGCAATTGCTGTAGATTGGGAGAAACCCCAACTTGTGGTTTATTACAGCAGGACTGGTATCTTGAGATACAGTAGGATTAGTGCTTCCCAGTATGACAGGATCTCTCACCCTCAGTTCCCAGAGGGCAGAGACCAAGGACCACATAACTACCAAGGCCAGTACTCTGACTTCTGGAGAATATACAGGCCCCAGAGTGAGTAATGAGTCAGGCCTGGCAGATTATATGTTACCCCAAGATGAGTTGAAGAGAAACAGAACAAAGATGGATGAGTGCCCATGGGAAAAGAAGAGCATCGGCTCTCAGAGAAACCATTGTGCCCTGCGTGGCTGGCTTAAACAGAAATCTGGCAGTGAGAAAGGGAACTGAAGGAAGCAAAAAAATAGCAGGCAACACTCTCCCGCCTCATTCTTTAAGTTTCTGATGAGGGAATAAAATGCTGCTACCAGATGCGCCATGTGATGGCATTAATTATTTCGTTCTTCCATCATCAAGAGAGAATCAATTGGTATCATCGTTAGGGTGAAAACACGTTTAGAAAAAGTAGTATGTTGTTGTGATTAGTAATTCAAACTCTGAATCCCCTGAAAACCTGGACTTGTATTGGGGTTTTATCACTGAGAGCCATGACATCTCTTAAAAGGAGGTACTTTACTAGCTTTACAGAGGATTGTGTAAGGAAAATAAAGACAATTCATGTGAAGAGTTTAATTAGGCACCTGGAACATAGAACTCTCAATAAATAATAATGAAATACAGACATGACATAAAATTACTTTTTACTATCTAATCCCTTTTTTCTCCCAACAGAGAAAGCACGCACCCTACTAACCATCAATTTTCTCCACAAAAGAGTCTGTGAAGCCATGGCCAAGGGGCTCAGTTAGTTCAAGTGTCCTCCCCTGTGCCAAGGTAGCAGGTTTGATCCCTGATCAGAGCCCATACAAGAATCGACCAATGAGTGCATCAAGAGGAACAACAAATCAATGTCTGTCTGTCTCTCTCTCAAAAATCAATAAATAATTTTTTTAAAATTAAGAGTCTATTGAATGTTTTGAATTTGAAAGCAATTGAGGAACTCAAAAGTAATTTTTCTATATTTAAAATATACATATAATTTAAGAAATCCCTTGAAAGTCAAACATGAGCTGCAGAATGAAATTATTAAGATCAGTAACCACAAAGTTATCAAATAGTGAATGAATAAATATAATTTCAGAATTAAAAAAGAACATTTTATTCCAATGTAACATACTCTTATTTTTCATTCACCAGTTTGGTAAGGAATAAAAAGCTGAATGGTAACTTTTAATAACAATAGTGTGTAAGTAAATAGATACCCATGTACATTGTTATTGGAAGCACGAATACATATAAACTTTCTGAGGGACAATTTCTCAATATGTGCCACTTTAAAAATGCTTCTTCTTTGACCCAGCAATCCCATTTCTAGGAGCTTATCCTAAGGACATAACAGAGGAGTTCCAAAAGGATATATGTATAAGTATCTCATTTTAGGAATGTTTCAAACAGTCTGTGCCCCTCATAAAACTTGATTATTCATTATTTAAGATTTTGCTAAATATTACATTAAATATTTTGTAGCCACTAAAAATGATAATGTAGATATTACACTGGCATTCACACAATCATGATATGTTATTCGTTTAAGTATTAAGCTATAAAACAATTTATGGTATAATTTCATTTTTGTTAAAAATAATTATTTTGATGTACGTGTCCAGAAAAAATGCTTGAAAGGATATACTACAAAATACTAACTTTGGTTCTCATTTGGCTATAAAATTATAGTTTACCTTCTTTTATTTATGAATATATATTTAAAAAGTATTTGTAATATTCTATCATCATTTTTATATAAATAATAAATCTATTAAGTATTTTATGTAATAGATCATGAAAATATTTTATAAAGAAGCAGCATCTAGGTCTTAATATTTATAACACACAGTATATTGTGTGTTAATATTTATAGCACACAATGTAATTCAAATTATATTGAAGCCCTTAGCAAGTATAATGTTAAGTATAAGTTAGTATTTTCTTAAACTTAGATGATATCAGTTCCTTACTATATTTATCACTGAATTTTAAAAAGGAGTAAAGAGGAGATGAAAACCATTATGCTACATTAAAATTAACACTTTAAAATGTCAATAGATTTTGGCTATCTATTTAGAGAACTTTCAGCATTTGTTTGCTTAAACTAGCCTACAGCCACTTCTTGCCCTGTGTTATCAGAAAACTTAATAATACAGTCTTAATTTTTTTCTTACCCATTATTATTTGACCAAAATATTGGCTTGACTAAAACAGTACATTAGAGAATATGGTGTTGCAGCACTGACTGGCAATAAGTCTCCTTATTTTGTTTTCTCTGTGTTTGTTAAGCAAGTTACCTCATCTTCTGACACTGTTTCTTCTCTTATAAATAATAAAAACAGACACCAATGTACTGGAAGCATAAAGTAGAAATGATGGTAGTGAGAATATTATTTCAAACCATTTTTTCAACTACAAGATTTAATTCAAAACAAGAGGAGGACTTGAAAATGAATTTTTTAAAACTCAATATTGAAAATCTATTTATTCTTTTAAAAATACCTGGATGTTCATCATCACTAGCCATCAGAGAGATGCAAATTAAAACCACAATGAGATATCACCTCACACTGGTCAGAATGGCCATCATTAACAAAGCAACAAACAACAAGTGCTGGCGAGGATGTGGAGAAAAGGGAACCCTAGTGCACTGTTGGTGGGACTATAGACTGGTGCAGCCACTGTGGAAAGCAGTATGTAATTCCGTCAAAAAAACTAAAAATGGAACTGCCTTTCACCCAGCAATGGAATTGCTGGGACTATACCCTCAGAATCCTGAAACACCAATTCAAAAGAACCTATGCACCCCAGTGTTCATAGCAGCACAATTTACAATAGCCAAGTGCTGGGAACAGCCTAAGTGCTCATCAGTAGACGAGTGGATCAAAAAACTGTGGTACATTTACATGATGGAATACTACTCAGCAGAAGGAAAAAGGAGCTCCTACCCTCCACAATAGCATGATAGAACTGGAGAGTATCATACTAAGTGAAGTAAGCCAGGATGTGAAAGACAAATACCATATGATCTCACATACAACAGGAACCTAATGAACCAAACAAACAAAAGAACAAAATAGAACTAGGGGCATGGAAACAAGGAAGAGACTGACAGTGACCAGAGTAGGGGAGCAGAGGGAGTAGTGGGAAAAGAAGAAGGGTCTAGTCAAGGAACATGTATAAAGGACCCACGGACATGGACAACAGGGTAGGGATTGACTGTGGGAGTGGCTGGGGGGTGGCGGGGCAGAGCAGGGGAGAGCAACAGGGGACAAACTGGGACAACTGTAATAGAACAGTAAAATAATTTTTTTTTCAAAAACAGAATAAAAGGTTTTCCAAGAAAAAATAATAAAAATAAAAACACTCAGAACCTTAAAAAGTACTGTACTGTTTCCACTATAATTCACATCATCACTGACACCAAAAGCATAAAAGATGCCTGCCATTGCCTGCCTTGGGTGTTAGTGAGGTTGTAGCAGCCATTGAAAGAGAACTCAGATTCTGGCAATAAAAATCATTTTGTACTTGAATTCTTTTTTGCCTCTCTTCCAAGTCAACGTGTATTTAGTTAATGATTTTGAAGCCATCTTGGACCAAATAGAATAAACTTTGAGCCAGATGTACAGTGTATTTCATGGTATGTTTAGAATCAGGTCTATACTGCCAAAGTGAGAGAGAGAGAGTTGGATAAATCAGAGAAGTACAAACAGCTCCTGTGGAAACTTCTAAACATAAAAATCTGTCTCATCTGTCTGAAATTATGTGAATTATCAGAAATTGTTCATTTGAACATAAAAGTGGTTTCCTTTCTGAAAAGCCTTTGTGTTTCAGGAAACCAAGTGAATTTGTTTTCTCTAACCACCATCCAGTTGGAATGTGCTGACCACAATAACACACTAGAGAACATGGTGACATAGAGCAGAAGAGTCTTCACCACTCCAGATTATGTGAGTTTTCTATCTGTTGGAGGAAATACCAAACAAGATTTAAGTGCATTATGAGACAAGGCTTTATGCCAAAGCATAGTAGGAAATAACACAAGATTTATTCAACAAGTATACAAGGTCTGTCCAGAAGGTATCTAGCCAGATAATATGAAAAACAGACACATTTATTGATGAAGATACGTAGGACAGTGACACCTCAGTCCCCTTCAAAGTAGGTATGTTGGGACCTCACACAGTTCTCTCAACTGCCATTAACTGCCCCATCATATTTTACTGAATCTCATTGATGGTCTGAAATCTCTCCCCTTTCAAAGGTGATTTTAGCCTTGGGAAAAGCCAGAAGTCACAGGGCACCAAATGGGGCTGGGTTACCTGGGTGATTTGATGTTTCACCAAAAAACCCTACACAAGACACAATGCATGAGTAGGCACCTTGTCATGGTGAAGCTGCCAATAACCAGTTGCCCATAGCTGTGGCCTTCTGAATCATCTGAATAGTTTCTTTGGAGGAATGCTCAAGCTTAACACAAAATCTGATGCAGAGTCATTGCTCTACTCAGTCATTTTGAATGCAACAGCCACACAGTACACATGCTGAATCAACAGCATTTTCTTCCCCCACTGACTAGCACAGTGAAGTAATTGTTCACACATGTGCATTCCAGTCTGCTCTTCTTGACTGCCAGGTTACATAGAAGTCATTTAAATCTTTCTCATTATGTTAACAATGGCTGGAAATTTTCTGGACAGACCTTGCATATGAATGTTTCTATATTAATTATAAATAGCATATTAGTTTATTACATTTTTAAAGCTAACATTTACTGCACACTTATGGCATTCAGGTCTTGGGTTAAGTGCTTTATTCCATTTATTCCTATACAGTCTAGTGGGAGAGATAACATTGTTATCTCTATTGACAGCTGAGAAGCTTAGAGAAGTTAGGAGAATCATAAAGGTCGTGAAGTCTAGTACATAATTAAGTTACTTGACACTAGAATTAAGAATTTGACCCCATGAAGTCTGACTTCGGAGCCTTGTTTTTGACCACTACACCACATTGCCTATAGTAGTAGTAGGCATTGAAAGAACCATAAAGAAGTAAAAGACATAGCCCCACCCCCATTAAATTTGGTTTTTGGAATACAATGACTCCCTAGACATAATAAGCTGGGAAGAGTGTTGGTTCCTTATATGGGAACCTTAATTTTCTGTAGTCCTGAGGTAAGATTGCTATTGATAGAGGTGTCTCATGCTTGCCATTGTTTCATCCAACAACTTCCACTGACTGCCACTTCATGCCTCATTGTTAAAGGAAGAAATAGGACTTCCAATTCCAGGAAGATGGAGAGGCACTTTTTCCTATTCCTTACATTATGTACAATTAAAATCCCTGGGCATTATGTGGAAAATAACATAAGACTCTGGAGAGAAGAAAGGAGATGACTATGAATTCAGGGCAAAGGAATAATAGAGTCATGAATTTCCTGCATGTTCTTTTTACCACATATATCCTAGCCTTGGAGCTAGCTGAACACAGACAAATAAAAAGGCTCTGACTAAAGCTCTCTCAGGCCAAAGGACTAGGGAAGGAGCAAACTGGTGAGACAGAAAACTTTTAAACAATAACTACTTGATTCTGAACATCAAAAACATCGTGGCTTCACCCTGACCCCAACACCTATGACATCAAAGTCTGTGTGGAAAATCTAGACATCCACCTGTACAGGAATGAGATACCTTTCTCGCTACCTATTAGGGTGGTATCAGATAAGGCATGGCAGACAATCAGGACTCTCACTATCACCCAGTGGTAACAAATCTACCTGCATGGCTATGTCAGTGGAAACCACCTGAAAAGCCCGAACTCCCACTCTGTGCAGCAGTAATATGCAGTGTCTTCCTTCCCAACAGAGGACAGAAACTCACATGTGACCCTGGACTTCTAATTCCATCTGGCAATAATGAAAACATGCAATCTTCCTTCCTCTGCCAAATGGTATCAAAAAGGCTAGCTAAAACAGAAAGTATAATAAGATCCAGAGTCTCAGAATACAATATGGAAGCAATCAGAGGATAGAATCAGTTAACTTGAAGACCCAACGATACAGTTCACCAATTCTGGACAATGAAGAAAGAGTAAACAAAAAAGGTACACACTCTCATAAACCTGTGGGACAATAACAAAGGATCTAACATATGTATCAACAGGATCTCCAAAGGAGAGGAAAGAAAGTGAGGCTGAAAGAGTGTTTGAAGAAATAGAAATAAAATTGTTTCCAATGTGGAGAGTGACATCATAAGATGAGGGAATACAAGTTTCCAGCCCTCATATAGCCCCCTGCTCATAGAAACACTGACTTAGTTGACCACCCATAGATGAGAGTACATTTGTGGAAGGCCAGGTGTCCAGCAGAGAGGTTCTAGAACTGGATCAAAATAAAAATCTGAAAACATATGCATTGAAAAGGGTAAGAAAAATAATTTTCCTTGATATATATGACTCCTCCCATGAGGCAACATAGCTCAGTGCCAAGAGATATTTTTTCAGCTCAGTGCCAAGAGATATTTTTTCAGCTCAGTGCCAAGAGATATTTTTTCAGCTGGTGATTTCCTCCAAGAGGGAAAGTGAGAACATAGTGAACACCTGGCTTTTTCAGCTATGGAGAACACAGCACAAAAATCCCACTTCTTTCTCACTCCGCCCAGAACACTAAGAGAATTGGCATGCTGAACAAAGCAACGAGGGCATGGAACTCAAGAGTTAGGCGTGGAATCTACTAATTGCTTTGTGAGTGAGTTCATCACCACCAGACCTGCCTTATGACAAGCTAAAAGGAATCCTTCAAATCCAAACTAAGGGTTGTTAATTAGAAACAGAAAAACATATAAAGTATAAAACTCACTATAAAGATAAGTATATAGTCCAATTCAGAATATTCTTAAACTGTATAGTGGTGCATAAATCACTTTTAACCCCAGTTAAAAGAAAACTCTACCCAGTAAAGCTGCCATTTAGAATGGAAGGACAGATAAAGTACTTCCAAGACAAGGTAAAGCTAAAGGAGTTCATCATCACCCAGCTGTTATTAGATGAAATGTTAAAGGAACTTATGTAAGAAAAAGAAGAAGCTCAAACTATAAACATTAAAAAGGCAACAAATTCATAATTATCAACAACTGAATCTAAAAACAAAAGAAACAAACAACCAGAATAAGAGTAGAATCATACATATGGAGATCATGTGGAGGGTTATCAACCAGGAAGGGGAAGGAGAATGGCAGAAAAGGGGCAGGGATTAAAAAGCATAATTGGTAGGCACAAAATAGGGGACTGTTAAGAATAGTATAGGAAATGGAGAAACCAAAGAACTTAGATGCATGACCCATGCATCTGAACTAAGGGGGCATTACTGGAGGGAAAAGAGCACTGTACCAGGAAGAGGGGGGCAAAGGGGGCAAAACTGGGACAACTCTAATAACATAATCCATAAATGATTAATCAATGATTAATCAATAATCAATAACATAATCAATATCTTTTTAGACAACATATTAAAAATAACTATATTTTAATATAGTTAAAAGACAATGTATTAAAAAGACATTATATTAAAAATAACTATAGCTACAATATTCATTAGAGGATACACAATATAAAAAGATAAAAATTTTGACATGAATAACAAAGGATGGCAGAGGGAAGAAGTTGTTTGCATGTAGAGTTTTACATCTAAGTGAATCATCAGCTTAAAATAGACTGCTGCTATAACTATATGACATCCTGTGCAAGCCCCATGACAAGAATAGAACCAAAGAGTATCATTACAAAAATCATCAAATCACAAAAGACAGAAACAAGAGAAAAGAAAAAACAAAGGAACTACAAGAGTCAGAAAACAATTAACTAATAGAAATAGTATATCCTTAATTATTGATAATTATTTTAAGTAAGATTGAAATGTTTCTTTTAAATACTCACCCAAGGATATAGTCATTGCTCTTACAGGGAGAGAGAAGGGAAAAGAGAGAGAGAAAGAACCACAGAGACAGAGAGAAACATCACTGGGTTGCCTCCCATATGCTCACCTACTGGGGATCGAACCCACAAGCCAGGTATGTGCCCTGACTGGAAATCGAACCTGCCGTCTTTTAGTGTATGGTATGATGCTCTAACCAAATGAGCCGTTTCACCAGGGAAAATGAATAAACTAATAAAGCGGAATAGAGATCCCATAAATAAACCCACATATTTATGGTCAACAGGTCTTCAATGATGGTTCCAAGAACACCAAGGGGAAAGAATAGTCTCTTCAATAAAAGGTGTTGGGAAAACTGGATATCCACATGCAGAAGAAAGAATTTAGACTCTGATCTCACACCATATACAAAAATCAACTTGAAAAAACAGAAGACTTAAATTTAAGATCTGGTACTATAAAACTACTAACTAAAAGAAAACATAGGGAAAAGCTTCTTGATGTTGGTCTGCACAATAATTATTTGGGGAATGACCACAAAAACACAAGCAAAAATAGACAAGTAAGATTGTGTCTAACTGAAAAGCATTGCACAGCAAAGAAAGTAACAGAGTGAAGGGGCAATCTACAGAATGGGAAAAATGTTTAAAATAATGCATCTCATAAGGGATTAATATTATTTATATATATCCTACAACTCAATAGCAAATACTACTACCACTACTACTACTACTACTACTACTACTACTACTACTACTACTAATAATAATAATAATAACAATGATCTGATTAAAATAAGGGCAAAAGACCTGAAAAGACATTTATCAAAAAAAAAACATAAAATGACCATCAAGTATACAAACATTAGTAATTATTAGAAGAAGGCAAATTGAAACCATAATGAGATGCAATTTTACACCTATTAGGATGGCAATTATTACAAATACAAAAGAAAGTGTTAACAGATGCTCTTGCCGCAGTCTGGGGCTGCAGCACACCTTTCTCCAAAGTCTCCAGGATGCTTCAAAGAGCAAGCAGTGGCCACACCTCATTGGAGTGGAGCCCAAGGACTGTTTCTCCCAAGATCTGGCACCCAGGAAGTTTTATTTAAAGACCATTAATGGCAAAGAGAAGATCAATAAGCTTCCAGGGGAAGAAAAATAGATCACATGTGGAGATCAGGAATCAAAATGGGTTTTGACTTCTAAGTAAAGGGAAAAAAGATCCGTATCAACTTTAGAGAAAAAAGTAAGGTGTTTAGGAAAGGAAAAGTCATTATGGAGCTTCCAGCCAAGATGGGTATATAGGTAGTATGCATTTTACTTCTTTGCACGAACAAAAGAAGGATGACAACCAATTTAAAAACAAAAAACAACCAGAACTGCCTGAAAATCGAACTGTATGGAAATTGGACAACCAAGAAGTTAAAGTAACATTCATCCAGAATGGTAGGAGAGGCAGAGACAGGCAGAGGCAAGCAGCGAGGTATGACAAGGCAGCTGCTCACAAAATGAGCAGGTGAAGCGGTGGCTGGTAGACCAAGAGGTCCCACATTCATGTGCAGATAAACTGGGAGGAAGAACTGGGGAGCAAGACAGACTATGCAACCCAGGGTTCCAGCACAAGAAATTAAAGCCTCAGAACCTCTACTGTAAAAACCTGTGGGGGTTGCAGCAATGGGAGAAGCTCCCAGTCTCACAGGAGAGCTCATTGGAGTGGCCTAAAGGATCCTAGGATGCATATAAGCCCACCTACCTGGGAATCAGCAACAGGGCAGCACCTGAAAGGGCACAGTTTGCTTGTGGAAAGTGGGGGAAGTGACTGAAAGCCTGCAAGAGCCAAGCAAGCAGCATTGTTCCCTTTCTGATCCTTCCCCCCATATAGCATCACAACACAGCAGAATGGGTTACCCTGCCCTGGTGAATGCCTAAGGGTCCACCCCTTACAATGTCACAGGTGTGTGAGGCAAAGAAATATAGCTGAAATGAAAGAACAGATTAAAATCCAGAAAAAGAACTCAGTGACAAGGACATAGCACACCTATCCAATGGAGAGTTCAAAATACTGATAATCAGTATGGTCACAGAAATGATGGTGTGTCATCACAAAATAAAGGAAGAAGTGAAGGCTATGCAAAGTGAAATAAAGAAAAATATACAGGGAACCAACTGTGAAGGGAAGGAAACCAGGATTCAAATCAATGATTTGGAACAAAAGGAAGAAATCTGCCAGAATAGAATGAAGAAACGAGACTTCAAAAAAAATGAGGAGGGGCTCTGGAACAACTTTAAATGTTCCAACACCTGAATCATAGGGGTGCAGAAGGAGAAGAAGAAAAGCAAGAAATTGAAAATTTATTGGAAAAAAATAATGAAGGAAAATTTCCCCAATCTGGTCAAGGAAATAGACAGGCAAGTCCAGGAAGTTTAGAGGATCCCAAAGAAGCTGGAGTCAAAGAGGAATACACCAAGATACATCATATTTAAATTACCCAAGATTAAAGATAAGGAAAGAATCTTAAAAGCAGCAAGAGAAAAGGAGACAATTACCTACAGGGGACTTTCCATAAGACGATAACTGATTTCTCAAAAGAAACTTTGCAGGCAAGAAGAGGCTGGAAAGAAGTATTCAAAGTCATGAAAAGCAAGGACCTACATCTGAGATTACTCTGTCCAGCAAGGCTATCATTTAGAATGGAAGGACCGATAAAGTGCTTCCCAGACAAGGTAAAGTTAAAGGAGTTCATCATCACCAAGCCCTTATATGAAATATTAAAGGGACTTATCTAAGAAAAGGAAAATAAAAATTTTGAACAGTAAAATGACAACAAACTCACAAGTATCAACAGCTGAAACTAAAAAAACAATAACAAAAACAAACTAAGTAAACAACTAGAATAGGAACAGAATCACAGAAATGGAGATCACATGGCAGGTTATCAGTGGGGAGAAGGTAGAGGAGAATGGGGAAAAAGGTACCGGGAATAAGAAGCATAATTAGTAGGTAAAAAATAGGGGAAAGTCAAGAATAGTATAGGAAATGGAGAAGCCAAAGAACTTACATGTATGCCCCATGGCCATGAATTAAGTGGGGGAATGCTAGAGGGAATGGGGGTACCAGGTGGAGACGGATAAAGGGAGAAAAAAGATAGGACAAAAAATGTGTTGGTGAGGAAGAAAGGTAACTCTGATGTATATGCTGAAAATGTAAACTGGTACAACCATTATGGCAAACAGTATGAACATTCTTTTAGAAATTAAAAATAGACATGTTATTTCCCTGCAATCCCACTTCTAGGTATATAGCCAAAAGAAATGAAATCGGTATCTCAAAGAGATACCTGCACTTGCACATTCATTGCAGCACTATTCAGAATAGTCAAGATATGGAAACAACCTAAGTATTTGTCAATAGAAGAAACAATTAAAAATGCTGTATATGTATATAAAGGAATATTATTCAGCCTTAAAAATAAGAGAAACTTACCAGTACATCAATATGGATGAACCTGGAGGCATTATGCTAACTTAATTAATCAGACACCTGAAGACAAATACTGCAAGATGGCACTTATATGTGTAATCTAAAAAATTGAATTATTGAAGGCAGAAAGTAGAATGGTGGTTGTCAGTGTTTGCAGAGTGGTAGAAATAGCGTGATGTTGAGCAAACGGTACAGAGTTTCAGTAAGAAAGATAACTAAGTTCTGAAGACCTAATATATAGGCAGCATGTTGACTGTCATTAACAATACTGTGTCATATACTTGAAATTTGCCAACAGAGTACATCTCAAATGCTCTTACCACACACACAAAAGTGCTAATTGTGTAAGTTTATGGGTATGTTCATGGAGTTCATAGACTTCATATCAAAAGTGCAATCTATAAATGGAAAAATTGAATAATAGTACCTCGCCAAAATTAACTTTATTCTGTAAAAGACCTTGTGAAGAGGATGAAAAGACAAGCTAAGATAGGGAAAACATATTGGCAAACCATGTAGCTGATAAAGGACTAGTATCTATAATCTATTAAAAAACTCAAAACTCGAGAGTAAGAAAACATAAGCAAATTATCTTGTCAGATCATGGGCAAAAGATGTGAAGATGCATTCACTGAAAATATACAAATGGCAAATAAACACATAAAACAAATATTCAACATCATTCATCATTAGGGAACACAAATTAAAGCTATAATGTGTTAATCACTACATACCTATTAGAATGATTAAAATAGAAGAACAGTGACAATAACAAATGCTGGCAAGAATATGGAGAAATTGGACCACTCATGCATTGCTGGTGGGAATGTAAAATGGTACAGCCACTCTGAAAGAGTTTGGCAGTTTTTCCTAAAACTAAAAATGCACTCCACATACAATCCAGTAGTTGAATGCTTGGGCATTTATCTCACAGTGACAGAGACTTATATTCACCCTGAAAATCTTTACATGAATGTTTATGGCAGATATATTTGTATTAACTCAAACATGTAACCAAAACCTAGATGCCTTTCAATAGGTAAAGGTATTGGGAATCACCCTGCCTGGTTTCAGGAGCTGTAACCCCCCATGGCTAAGGCTGAGTGAGTGATCTTTGGACCAGAAGACACTAAGGAGACAAAGCTTATCTCCCCGGCAGGGGCGCCACTTCTGCTCCTTTTCCTTTACCCTGACTGACCCCCAATGCTTGATTAGTTAGCCAATGACAGGTAAGATTCCCCAAGCAGGGGACAACCTAAGATAGGCACAATCACATGGAGGCCCCAGGGAAGGACTTGGGGGGCTATAGAAAAAGGGGGTGATGGACCCTCGACCCTTGGCTTTGACATAGCCTTGAATCCTCATTCTGTCTGCAAGAAGTTTCCTAAAGTTTAGGCTGCCTTACTTCCCCTGCCTAACTTAAGCCTGAAACAATGCCTTAAGCCTGAAACAATGCTGGTGATGGGTGCTGCCCTGTGCTGGAAAGGGTGGGTTCCCTAAGGCCATCAGACCTAAGAAAGAATATGTAAAATCCTGTGAAACCTGCTTTGTTTAGAATGCTCTCAATTAAATGATAAGGGTCCAAGTGAGAAGTGAGTTTTTCCCTCAAAGTTCTATGGCTTTTTAGCTATCTGAACCTGACTCAAAATAGGCCCTCAGAATTCTTTGTATGTTTGATTCTCACTGCCTGATAATGATTAATGAGCTTTACCTGTATTCTTGTGCAAAACAAACCCATAAAAAGCTTGTCAAGGCAAGGGTCAGGGCTCTCTCCTCTTGAGAGAGTGGCTAGGACGCTTCCAGGTGCCCTCTCCTTGAGAGAGTAGCCCTGCCGTCCCTTTTCCTCCACAGGACTCGGTAGTCCATGTGAATTTGTCTTATATCTCATCCATAGTGCCATGGACACTAAGGGCCAGTGTCCGCATCATGAATGGTTAGACAAACTGAAGTACAATAATATCATGTAGTACTCAGGAGAAAAAATAAAGGAACACATTATTAATACATACAACCTCAATGAATCTCCAGAGAATAATGCTATTGAAAAAATCAGCCCCCAAAGAGTACATACTATATGATTCCATTCATATAACATTCTTGAAATGACAAAAACTATAGAAATGCAGAACAAATTAATTGTTAGGGACTAAGGAGGGGATGTGAGCGAGAGAGAAGTAGGTGTAGCTATATAAGGACAATAGGCAAAATCTGTGTTATCATGTAAATGTTCTATATCTCAATTGCATCAATTTTCATATCCTGTTTGTGATATCATACATTAGTTTTACAATATGTTGCCAGTGGAGAAAACTGACCAAATGGTACATGACATCTCCCCATATAATTTTTATAACTTCATGTGAATCTGTAATAATAAAAAAATTAAAAGCTCAGAAAACAATACAATATTTTCCAGGTAAGGAGCACAGCATTGAATTCAGAAGACATGGTTTGTTTTCCAGTATTACAACCCAGGAATATGTAACTTTGAGTAAATTATTTCAACATTCAGGAATTTATAACTTTGAGTAAATCACTTCAACTTTCAGAACCATTAATTTCTTAATCTTTAAAATGTCTACATTAAATTGACTTCTAAAATCAAGTTCCAGTTATATGATTTTTCCATGGGTTTTCATGCCCTACAAAAGAATATCTCCATGAGATATGTGATTGTCTATAATGCAGGAATTGAGTTCATGGGAATTATTTCAAATCTGTAATAATAGGCACACCAAACTAGAGGTCTTGCACTTGGGAAAGATCAATCTGTTTGCTCACTCATACACAAGTCTCTAAAAAAGGTATCCTCAAACCAGCCAAAGATATCACTTCACCATAAAGTTAGAGATAAGGCACTGGTTTAAGATTAAATTAGAAACTCTACCATCTCAGCCTATCAAAGGACCAAAGAAATGTTTTTATTTTAGCACTTTTTAAAAAGTTTTTCAGTAGTCAAACTTACTCCAAACTCTATTTCCCAGAGAGGACGTATAACCCACATGTGTGTGGCAGGTTCTTTAATTCAGTCTAGCTTCAGCAATGTTGAGTTTGGCTTAGTTACCCGGACTACCATGTTTACATGACATTTGGGGCACGCTTCTTCTGGTCTTCTGTCTGTCACCAGCTGATGAACTCCAAGACAGTCTGGATATGAATCCACTGCTCTTGCTGGAAACCTGTTTATAATATATTAAATTCACACAATTGTTTTTTAAAAGTTGTTTCCTCTATTAAAAATCTACAAGGGCTTCAAGGAACTTTAGAGAAGCAAATTTATTATTTAAAAAACCACATGGCATTTAAGTTTACAAAGCTTTTTCTTAAAACAATCATACTATTATTCTGAATTTAAATCACACTGGCATGATATAAACACAAAATAATAGTGACATAATTCTGTGTATATAATGTACACCTTGTAATATATACATAAAACTACGAAATAGATGAAGGTTTGGGAGTTATTTTGTGATTCTAACTAATTAACAATGAAAATCATCCTATATCTTTAAATATATAAAGATGGGCCCCTGGGCTATTTAAAAAAATAAAACTTAACAGGGCTGGAGACTGTGTGAAGATTTCTGAAAGTTGTCATACTTGAGCCCTCCTTGGGAGTTCAGAGGACATGCAGAGTTAGAGCAGGTTTATATCCTTTATGGTATTTACTCATTCACAAATATTTATTGGAAAATTTGAGTGCCAAGTACTGTCTAGGTACTGGAGAATGGTTGATAGACAAACAGGCAATGATTATAATATAGAGTGCTGAGTGCTATGATAGAAGTAAGTACTAAGTGCTAGTGGAGCACATAGGTAATTATATAACTCAGACTGGAATTTTCACGCATATGCTATGGCTACTCAGAATCCCATATGAACAGAGACATCCATTGACCCACATTGAGATTATCACGTGGGCCCAAACATCTCCAATTGCTGGCCTACTACTATACCCAGAAATCTTCTGTAAATAGCTGATAAGCCAAATCCAGACTGCCTAGTGCCAAGTAGCTTAGGTCATTTTTCAAGGTTGTTCATGCAACATCCACTGCCCAAATGGACCCATATAAAATGGGTGATGTCTATTGTATTTCAGGCTCAGCAGAAATCTGGCCCCATAGGCTTCTCTGTGGGATGTTCTTTTACATAACTTTGCTTCTCCTTCTAATGACTCTAGTCTTGTGAGGTTTTCCTTCCTTTCTCAGTAAACCAGGCCATGTTCCTTATGGAATTCATCTTGAACCCTGTCACATAACAAATGAAAACCTATACAAAAGAATGAAATCTTGCCATTTGAGACAGCTAGGATAGACCTAGAGGGTATTATGCTAAGTGAAATAAGTAATACACAGAAGGAAAAATACCATATGATTTCACCTATATGTGGAATTTAAAAAGCAAAAGAAACCAACAAAATGGAAACAAATTCAGATATGAGTAACATTTTGATGGCTCCCAGACTGGAGGGGTGTTAAAGGTAAGAGTGAAAAAGGGGAAAGAATTTAGTTGTACAAATTGCCAGTTATAACAATAGTCACAGCAATGTAAAGTACAGCATGAGGACTAAAGTCAATAATATTGTAATAACTATGTATGGTGTCGGATAGGTACTAGAACTTGTAAGTTATAAAATGTCTACTCACTGTGTTCTACACTTGAAAGTAATATAATATTGCATGTCAACTGTAATTACAAAATTTTAAAAATATTTAAAAAAACAATTGCACTTCCTGTAAGACACTTCCTGGGTGATGTGGAAATATAGAAATCATTAGAAAATATGTAAAGGGTGTTTCCCAAATTCACATAACACAAGACATAAGGCTTGTTGGAGGGAAACTGAGTATCCTCATGGACAAAGTGACCTTAGGTTCCCCGAGCAAACCCAACTCTCCCCACTCCAGACTGTTGGCTGGACTGTGCTAGTGTCTGGTTTGTCTGATTTGATTATGGGTCCCCTGGGCAAGAAGTTAGTCTAATTCTATGTTCTCTACAGTACCTAGCCCATTGCTGGCATTACCAAATGCCAAAGAACACTCAATCTTGGTTAACTAGTAATAAGATTGACTTCCCAACTCAACATGTTGAGATTTCTGTCATTTTTATGCCAGTGTTTTTTCTGATTTGTATTTTATGCTCATGTCTGGAGAGCAAGCTTCATGTGTTACTGAATCACCTCTGGACTGATCTTCTTTTCAGGAAATGGAGACATGAGGTTGAGCGTTTTTCAACCACAAGTTTTGGGAACATAGACTGCTGAAATATGCTAGGCTACACAAAGGGGAAATGGTTCTGAAAGAATCACTTTTTCAGCAGTCATGCGGATCTCTGTGAGCCAAGGATACAGACTGGTTAGCAGATGTGACTATAAAACCAGCACGTCCCTTCAATGCAAACATTTCACTTTAGTTTCTCTTTTGCTAGGGAAAATAGTCAGCTTTTTGGTCTATTGATGTGTCTTTCATCGTACTTCTTTAATTGTGCTTTTTATCTGCTCTAGTATTGAATTAATATGTAACTTTCTCTTCATATTGTATGAGTCACCACACTGATTTTTATAGGCGGCAACAAGATATTATACATGGAATTTCACAACAAAGGAGCTTTCTGGGCAATCCAATCTTTATTCAACTGAAGGTGAAAATGTCTTATAAAGGACATTTCATTGATCCTTAGAGACAATCTGTGTCTTGCAGCCCTTTCACTTGTAATGCACTGTTACTACAGTGGTTTAGGGATGTAATATGTCAGGAAGTAAGAGCGTTATATCGTCATATCACCAAATCTCAGATATTCATGGATCTGTGCAATTGAGCTGTAACTTCCACAAATATTTCTTATCTTAACTCCCTACCTTAGGTGAAGCAAGATATCCAGAAAGCATCACAGTTGGTTACATGCCCATCCCTCAGGTCAGTTACAGAAGACTCTGGTATTATTTTTACCCTGGAGAATGGGCCTTTGTTACTGGTTAATGCTCTGGGTGAGTTTTAAAACTGTCACTTTTCTCTTTACCTGCCAGAGGCACAAGTGGATCTTTCCTGGATCTTCACCACAAGGATCTGGTGGGCCTCCTGGAAGTAAACACCATGAAAGTGTGGGAGCCTTTAAGACTATGTCCCCCAGGATTTTCTCATTCTCATGCCAGTCCACACTCAGCATCCAACAATTCATCAAAATTATAATGTAACTCTTGCTATAACTTTATGGCTCTGGTGAGTTCTTTTCTAGATAAGCAGATCTTAGTTGTTACTTCATGAATTTTCTGGTTGGTGGGTGGTACCGTTCCTGGAAACCTTATTTCTCTACTAGGTCCAAGAAAGGTCATTGACTTTCAGCATATTTGGCTTTTTTCTTGTGAAGATGAGGGTGACAACTTCCAAGCTCTTTACATGTTGAAGATGAACCATGATATGATTTTCCACAGTTAAAAACAAATGTGATAAGGGAGTTGAAGTATTGCTACAAATCATTGGGGTAAAAATTATTTTGAATTATCTTTAAAGCTTATTTTTCAGTGTGAAGTTAAATAATTAGGACAATTGAAATGGATAACATAGTATAGCAGGGCTTCCAAGTGGTCAAATTTGTAACAATCTATGCATTATAACAAATAAGTGGAATAAATTACAATACTGGAATAATAAAGGAATTGATTAGTTCTTAATTATACTAAAAAAATAACTTCAAGTGTTGAAGAGAAGGAGAATGGAAGCCTCTTCTTTATAGAAAAATGAAAATAAAGGTGGAAGAAATGCTAACATTGGAGAATCGCCATTTTGCTGACCCCACTGCCAAGACTTACTCAAGTGCTATGTATGAATCAATGGATGCCAAAACCATTAGGGCAGCGTCACTGGAGAACAAGATGTTTACATAGCCCCAAAATACCACCCTACAGAATATTTATTAATCTCAAAAGAAAGGAGTACCTGTACAATGAAAAATCCCACAGACTCCACTTGATTAACCAAGTGGTCAAACTAAATTTCCCAAAGTAGGATACACTGGCATCAAGTATCCATCCTTTGACAGGATGCTCTGTGAAAGACAGAACATTAAAAATGCTGTAGTCCTGACAAAATTGCTCTTTGCCTGAATCTAATTATGAGAAAATACTCATTTTAGGGATATTGTGAAAAACAATGACCCAGTCTCTTCCAAAAT
The DNA here is from genome assembly GCA_004027735.1 of Carollia perspicillata. NCBI lineage: Eukaryota > Metazoa > Chordata > Mammalia > Chiroptera > Phyllostomidae > Carollia > Carollia perspicillata. Next base: position 22,451 of record PVKM010001575.1, read on the forward strand.
GTTAATGTCATGAAAGAAAAGTAGCTGGGAACTGTTTTTATATTAAAAGAGGATAAAGAGATTTGACAACTGAATGCAATGCATAATTTGTCATTGGATCCTGGAAGGAGGGACATGAATAGTTACAAAGATTTCATGAGAACAGCTTGGGAAATTTGAATACGGACTGTGTTTAGATAAAAGCACTGTAACAATGTTAAAATTTCTTATATTAATTATATTGTGGTTTGTGGGAGAATGTCTTCATTTTAGGAGAGAAATGTTGAAGTATTGGGCTGAGTGCCATGATATCTACAATTAACTCTAAGAGGTTGAATGTCAATGATTAATGAGTCTGATTGAAAGGTCCTTTTTGTGACTTTTCTGTAGGCCTGATGTTTTTCAAGACAAAAATGAACAAGGAAAATGAATGATAGTAGTAATAATCAGTATAAAATCAAATGATTTATTCTGCAGGTGTTAGGCATCATACAAAGAAAAACTTAAGCTTACTTTTAATCAATAAGCACAGTGGAAATTCTTTTGGCATGCTATGAATGAATTTTTTTTTTTTTACCAATGAGACCCTAGTTATATAGTAAAACAATCAGCCAAATACACAGAAACATAAAGAATAAAATATAGTCCAAAAACTCTTGGGTGAAAAATTCTTGCAAAGACATTGAAATTTAGCAGGGCTTTGGCAAATAGTAGTAGAAATTAAAAGTAAAATTTTTGATGCAATATATTCACATATATCTATTTATTGTGACATAAATGTGAAAATACCAACAAAAAGATGAATATCAAACATAAACAATTATAGTAAAATGCCCTCTTACCTTAATCAAGAGCTTCACACGCTATCCTCAAGATGCTATCATTTCACTGTACTCATTATTTGACAATGTGTGAAGTAATGAGAAAGTACCGTCAATCTTGGCTCTGAAACTTTCCTTAAATAGGGCACTTGTAAAGACACCTCTCCCACAAGTGATGGTAAAGTGATTAAAACGATGGCAAAATACAACATAAAGATAGGACTGAGTGTTGCCGACTCCTAGGACCTTTCATAAAGTATGTCTGAGCAATGTTTTTATCTTTCCACATCACCTCTTCTACTTGTGGAGAGTGCCAAGCCCAGGGAATGGCTACTCTTTGTGCTCGCAGGTATGGCAGGACAGTATGGGGGCGGGGAGTAACTACCTTATCTATCTGGGCTAAAAAGCATGGATGCTCTCAAAAAAAGAATAACCTTCTGTATTGACACATGCTTTCTAAGTAGTTTCATTCCAGCTAGTGCCATTTATAAACTGTTTTTGCCCTAAGGAATTTCAGAAGCTTGGAAAAAACAAAACTCCTTACTGAATAAGCTGCAAATGCCACAATCAGGACTACAGTGTTATACATTAACATTGTATATTATTATATAGCATATAATAATTAACTCACCTGAAGATGAAGTTTTGCCTTCTTCCCTGCCAAACTCTAAGATGTAGTCCGTATTTAAAGGGCTATGTCACAAATGGAGAAAGGGACAATTAATTATATACAGAACAGCACAAAGTGGAGGGTGAAATGCTCAGTCCCTTACTCACATGCTCTTTGTTGCTAGAAACTTGAAAGTGAGAGCAGGACTGGGGCAATGGGGAAACTAGATGGGATTTATTTCTTTACCTCTTTAAAACTCACATGCTCCTTCCAACTCCCATTTTCTTTATGGAGCAGAGATTCACATCTCAGAATCTAATGAGGAAAACCGAAAGGATGTAAGAAGTGCTACAGTCAGGGAATGTTCCTTCAATTTGTGCCCCAGGTAGAGAGGGCTGCTGCTCTGGGCTGAGAACAAACCCTGAGAACCAAACAGTGTCAAGATCTCCTCACATTTCTCTGATGTGAGTTCCTGTGTCTCAAGGTACCAGGATAAGGCAGGGGCTTTGGAGTCAGACTGCTTGAGGGTTACACTCCCATTTTACTGTAATCTTTTATTTGAACTTGAAGTCATGTAACCTTTCAGAGTCTCAGCATTTCTGTTAAAAAATAGTTGGGGGAAGGAGAGGTGGAAATACTATTAACCATTTTTAGGCTGGTACGATGATTAAATGGGTTTAACACCATGACTGAAAGTGGTGAGGCCTTGTCACTGAGCAAGTTCAATTACTTATCTTGGAACCACAGTCCCCTAACATGCAAAATCTACCTGCTGTAATTGCTGTAAATTTTAAGTAAGCTAATACAAGTATTTATAGCCTTCATAATTGAAGGTGTCGTTATCCTGATAACTGGTTATATCAACTTGGTAGTGGTGGATCATTTAGAAAAATGGATGGACTGAATAGAATGACCCATTAACTGAATCCAATTTTATTATTTTATTATTATGTCTTATTATTTTGTCTGAGTTGACTGCTTGTTTTGGTTTCATCTAGACCAAGTGTCCATAAGGGAGAGAGGCTAATCCATCCTAATGAGCTAATAAATCTGTGTAAGTAGGACAAAAATCAGGGAATGAGGCACTGGCCATGCTCTTTAGCCACTAAGGAAGGACAGAGAGCAGTGTCTGTCTTTTGAATCTCTTCATGGAGCCACAATATAGGCTGTCAAGCTGGTGACATCCAGTCTAATCTGGCTTCTTATAGTGTTAACCTAGGCACAGCATGAACACTGGGACTGCAGTGGTTCTGAAGTAAACAATACTTGTCTCCAATGTTTTTGTCATACTCTTTCCAAAATTAGCTTTCATATCGAGTGCCCCCCTTCCTGATCCTACTTTCTGGTCTTGCAGTGTCACATGGGATGCCTTACACAATGCTCTCTGGGTCTTCACTCCTCTGGTGAACCTGTCTTTGTTTTCACCAGGTTCTTTCTGAAGACACCATCTACTGCTCCCATAAATCAATCAGTGACCTGAGGTGAAACTCTGTTCTTCCTTATTTGATTGATAACATCTGTGATGACAGGCCTGATGAACAGAAAGTGAGCAGTTATTTTTCTGTCTTGGAAATTTATTGTTTCAAGAATTTTTCAAAATAAGTATAACTTAGAATACTTTTCTTATTTGAAATAAAATTTTAAACATTTAAAATACTGGTATATTCAACAGATATAATTGGAATGGTTCTTCTAACTTAAAAAAGAAAATACAGTAATCCTAGATTTAAAATAGAAAAAATATGAACCTTGACTCTATGCAACTTTCAGATTAATTGCACCCCTACCACAAATTGATTCCCCCTAATTGCAGAATCAGTTATTCGAAGTCCTTAGATTAAAAAAAAGTCTTCCATGTAAGCAGACTATTAATCCTCATCAAAAATATAGTTGCTTTATAGCTTTCTGAAAGTATGTTTCCGTCATACATATCTGGGCACACAGTTTGGAAAATTCGAATTAAATTTCCCAGTTTTTAGTTCATTACAAAGTCCATGTTGACTGCCTTAAGGAAATGGGACTTTTCAGTGCCTTATGATGGTTGTCACAGTCTTAAGCTGTGAGTTTCTCTTCACTAAGATCCATTAATTTTCTAAAAGTGTAAGGTTGTATAATTACTGAGACCATAGCATTTCTTTTATAGAGAGCTCCTTAATCAGTGTGGGTCAATTTTAAGTAGTATTTGGAAGGCTTGTTACTGCCCTTTTTTCTTTTTGACCAGGTTCAAATTTATCTCCCTTTTGATGCCTTTTTCTAATATACTTACTATGTCAAACCTTAGGGAAGGGATAGTCAGTCAGATCATATGATACTTCCTTTACCCCACACCAAGATATCCAGGTTCCCTTCATCCCCATAAAATTATTAAACCTAAAACCTGATGCTTTCTTTGTTCCCATGATTTGAATAGAACCTGCTGGTTACCAAAATTAAACACAAATAAAAAGTTTCTAACACCTCTTACTACTTCCCATATATTCCAACACAACAACAATATAAACAAAATCCATACAAATCTAGATATTTATTTCCAATTTCTGAATAGAGAACTCAAACTGCAATTTTAGGGTTTAAAAAATTGTGTGCTAAAGCTCTCTCAAAGGCTACCTTGCTGTCAAGGTGTCTTCAAAATGCATTGAAACTACAATCAACAGGACAACAATAAATGCTCTACAACATCCTGTAAGCCCATGACTTTCATTGTTTATTCTGAATTTCCACTTTAGGCTGTGAAATAGTGCAAAGAGGGAAAAGTGAAGCCTCTTTCCTCCTTTCTTTCCCTATCTGTACACAGAAAGCAAGATGCCACACTAATATAAATAAAATAAACAGCGGAAACTTCCCTCTTGGCACTACTTTTCTGAGGCAAACACTAACTGAAAGCAAAGGTGGAACGAAGAGCATGCCAAATATTTTTACAGTTGTTGAAAAATATAAATAAAAGGATGGTCCCATGGCAAGCTTTGCCACATTGAAATTCTGGGAACAATTTGCATGGAGAACATTCGTGGGGCTGGCACCCCTACAGAAGACTCCCTTAAATTCTTCACAGCTGGGCTCAGTAGACAAGCAGATGCTCTGTGTGCTGTGTGTGCTGTGTGTGCTGTGTGCTGTGTGCTGTGTGCTGAGGACGTGGAGGGAGAGGGAACTACCAGGCTGACTGCTGAGGGAGCTGGTTCCCAACCCAGATATGAAGATTACAGCCAGGACCCTGATTATTTGTCACTTTTTCTCAACAATTTTAAATCAGTAATCCTATTCCTCGGAAAACAGATGTTCATAAAATTACTGTCAACCCCATTTTATTCAATCTTCAGTTATTAATTGGCTTAAATTTTATAAACTAAATATATTTCACTTGAAATTATGCTGATACTACACAGATATTCAATAGCGTGAAGAGCACTGATCAATTTCCAAACCTTGAATGTTTAGGAGGTAAATGTCACCCTCTCTCTTCCATTCTCATTTTAGTTTGAAGGTTAGAACCTGCTCTTTTCAGGGAAGGTATTTCTAATGAATTAGTTGTACTATCTCTAAATAAACAAATTGCCTTCTTTATCTTCAACTTTTAAAATTACTATTCTACATAAATGCATTCATAATTATTACATATCTCCAATGATTTCATTATTTTCAATATCCCTAAAGCTTACTAAGAAATTCCTTACTTGCTAAATTCTTTAAGACTAGTTAACAGGAATATGTTCCTTACTATGAGCCATCAGTGCTTATAAAAAGTATTACCTGTGAGAAAGACTAATCATTTTTACTCCTCACTGAATTATGAAAGATTGTAACTATTTTCATGTAAAATGTTATCTTTAATTATTAAAACATATAGTATTTCTAATATAAAACTTAATTTCATTAATGGTCACGCTTGTATGATAGGAATATTATACAAGTACTATATTGTATAGTACTATTGTATAGTACTGTATTGTACTATAGGAATGGTAAGTGTGGTTTTCTCACCATCCGGTATGTTAATGTCCATGTGCCACTCTGGGTTTTAGTGTATGATGGCTATCATTTTAATGTTTCCTCATTTGTGTTGACTACTTTTATAAACTACAGATATTTCCTTGAAGTTATGCTGATATTACACAGAAATTCAATAGCACTAAAAACACTGATCAATTTCCAAACCTTGGTTTACTTGCTGTCAAGTAAATTTCTATAAAGCTCTTCATGCATCACCTGCCAGTTATACAGAAATATTATTAGAATGACAAAGTTACAGGGTGTTACTATAATATAAACTCTAATCCATGTTTAAAGATAGAATGAAAACATAAAATACTTTTTGCACTTTGCCATGCTCTAAGTTAAAGGAATTCTAATACAGCTATAGGAAAACAGGAATTGAGCTTCATAACTGGCATGCTTTCCAACAACCTTGAGTATTCTATTGCCTATTAGCCTCAGAAACTACCATTCTGACACCTTCGCAGAATTCGACCACAAACCCAGTAAAAATAAAACCTAGCTAAGTAGGTCAGACTACTGAGAGCTCTGGCAGTGAATTTATTTATGACTGGGCAAGGATTCTCTACCACGGAAGAATAACAACGACATAGTAAATCTACATGTTGCTTAAATAAAAGTGATTTAATTAGAAATTCAGAGTATTTCTCTGATAATATCAAGAGTTCTTTTAAGTCCTATAACTCTATCCTCATTTTTTTTCTCTCTCTCTCACACACATGCACACCTTAATACTGTTGAAAAATATGACCATTCTTGATATAGGCTAAAGATGTGTAGAGTTTCATTAGTTTGGAGCCCATTATTCCATTATTTTTAACTGCAAAACAAACCTTGACATGTTAAACCTTGCCTACACAAAGACAGGAAAGGAAGGAAGGAAGGGCAAGAAAAAGAAAGAGATGGAAGGAAGGAAGGAAGGGAGGAGAAAGAGAGAGGGAGGGAGGAAGAAGGAAAGAAAGAACAAGGGAGGGAGGATAGAGAGAGGGAAAAGGAAAGAAGGAAGGAAGGGGAAGGGAGGGAAGAAGGGAGGAAGGGAAGGAAAATCCCCATCTGTATATCCCCCACTATCTCAAATTTACTTCACTGTCACGTCAACTGTCAAGTTGCTACACTCTAAATTTCAGAAACCGCCACCTCTTCCCAAGTAATCAAGAAGTCAAGAATTCTGCTTTGAAGCTATAATTTAATCTCATAACCTCTTTTCCACTCATGTCCCATTCCTCTCCCAATAAACTGATCATCCCATCTCCAATCTCCTTACTTCCAATGTATTTTTCCATCCTGCCACTTGGGTTCTATTCCTAAAACACAAACCCAATGAAAGCTATTTGTCTGTTCAAAAGTTTTCAATAGCTTCCTTATATGGAAAATACATGTAAAAATTTTTAATATAAAATTAAAGGCTGGCTTATAATTCACTTCATCTTATCTTGTTTTAAATGAGGCCCGATATTGTAATGTAAATAAGAATACAGCTTTCAGATTTTAAAAGCCCTGGTTTCAAACTCTGACTCCAACGTTTTCTAGCTAAGTAACCGTGGAAATGGTTCTTAACCTTTCTCAGTTTCAATTTCTTTACATGTAAAATGGAAAGAAAATACCTACCTTCTATATTTGTTATAAGAATTAAATAACTTATGTGAAGGTACATGATGAATACTCTTTTTAATTTTTCATCTTTATTTATTACTACACTCGCCGCCACTGCTGAGCTATCCTATACTTGAGATGGCAAATAGATTGATTGCCTGAGTCAAATTAGTAAAAAAGATAGCTTTCTCCTGAGTCCTACATTAAGGATTCTGAGGTAAGTCAGGCTCAGCAGGAAGGAATGTTGAAATAAACCAGCCATTGCTGTCACTGGGCGCAGGAAAGAGTGTCAGATGCAGTGATAGTATGTGCTATATTCTAGCCAATTTGGAATGGGTGTTATCCCCTTGTAACTGCTACTTTCCAAAGCTCATCCTCCTTGTTTCCTCTGCCTAGAATGTTTGATCATTCCCTCATTTTTCCTTTCTTTTTGTCAAAATCTTACCATCATTTCAGACCCTAATCAAATGCAGCCCTTGTCATAAACCTACCCTTCCTGTGTACTGCCAACTGCACTTCATGCCTCAGTTAGAGCTCTTACTGAAGCCTGGGTTGAACTGCGATTTATTTCATACCTCTCAGGTTTCTGTACTTTGAAGGGCTATTGCTCTTACACCTTTGTTTGTCTTACAGCACCTGGGAAAGTACTTGCAGTAGATAAATTGTAGCACCTGCCCAAATGTACAGAGCCCTATGTGCCAGGCCTTGTTTTAAGCACTCTTTTCCCATATTAACTCACTTAATCCTCACAGCTGTAGGTAGTTCCATGATCCCTATTTACCGAAGAAAATGGGGCAAAGAAGGCTAAATAACTTGCCTAAGTCTCAAAAGTAGTCAGTAGTACCAGTCTGCCTTAACCACAGTGCTGTGCACCCTCTTAAAGTATATACTATGTGTTTATTGAATTGAATTACTAAAAACATTTTGTACTTAAACCATTGGAAATGCATTTTGATGTTATTCTCTTTATTTGAACACTCAGTTTGTAGACGGAATGCATGGTTAGTTACATTTTAAATGTCCACACTACAGAAAAGCTATCTCCCATATACAAAGGGGTATTGAATGCAAACTTTGTGATAGGGACATTGTTTGCTAAAGTTTGATATCATCAATATTACATGTATATTTCAGTTCAACTTGTTAATAGAACTGCCAGTAAGTGCTTTATTTCCTTAATGTTGATATTTTTCCTTAACATAAACACAAAAGTTTTAAATCTCTAAAATATTTCACAACGCAAAATTTAATGTTGAAAATTCCACTGTGAGATCACTGAACCTGGCTAGAGAGGCCACCACACTGAGAAGAGAAATTGTGTTCTCATGTGCCAAATTAAGCCAGATGAAACAGACGACATTTTAATCCTTCTGTCAAGCACACATACCCACACATGGGATCCTGAGGGGAGGAAGGGTGTCATATTTAACTTGGACTTCGCAACAACTCTCCCTTTCCTAATATGGATATTTTCTTCTACTTATCATGGGCCAAGTCTCAACAGGAGAGCATATGTTTGCACTTCCCTCCAAAATTGAATAACCGAAGAAGCAGGTCTAGGTGGGACATTTGCCATCTTCCTCTGTTCCATTGAGCCAACTATGATGGTCTACTGAAGAACCGTATCAAAACAGAGTCAGAGATATTCTTAAATAATGGAGAGATATGAGATCACAGACTTGCCTTGGTAGCAAAGTCAGCCAGAGCTCTCATTATTCTACCTTCCAGACCAGTCACTTTTTTTTTTGGCCTAGAATGCCTGTGTGAGCCTTCAAGAGAATCTCAGACAAAGCCAATTAAATGGCTTGCTTAGTGACTCACCTTAATTTAACATTATAATCACACGATATCTTGATGACAACTGGATTCCCCCATGCTTTTTACCCAAAACAATTTACCCTTTTTATTTAATAAATCTTAATGTTTTCTTTTGTAAGTGTCCCACATTTGAAGGGCAACTGTAGTCCTAAAGATCCAACTAAAATAATCATGAACCTTCAGAAAGTAATAAAATACTGGCCTGTTTAAATGAATTCATATCCATGTAAATTGAGTCATACCCATTTTTCCTACACTTGAGATAATAACCAGTCACCCTCTAAGGTCTCCATACACAACGATCCTTGGAGCAGCACTGACTTGCTGTAGTGAGACTCATGTTCCGACCATCAGTCTCACATTCTTTGCGTTGACCTATTACAGAAGTGTTGGATGTCTTTGCCTTCTATAGTGCACTGACTCAGTAGGGAACAACCGTATAAACTAAATTGAATTTGGCCTTATTTGGGAAGTGCTAGCACAGTTTTTCCACCTTTCTGCTTCCAGGCAGTATCTTTCATCTAATTTGCATTCCATCTCAGCATGTTCTCAAGAAGCACTTCAAAAATCTTGTGATACTTTTCAAAAAAAGGAACTTTGAAGAATTTTTATAATTGGAATGCTCTCTGCTCATGAAGGCTGGGGCTTCACATTTTCAGCTATTGTCACATTTGTCTACCTTTCCTTTCCTGTTTGAAAAATAGCAAGTGTATAAAAGAAGTGGAAGTGGAGTGGCATCTCTACAATTTATGTTTCTAGTCCCAGACCCTACTTATTACTGGGATTGGTCTAAAATTTCAGGCAGTGTTTCCAAATATGGATTCGATGGATATAAGCTTGGTTATTCTGAAGTCCCACTCTTGTGAATATTTACCTAATGACATTTATATGATTTAAAATGTTAATGAAAAATGGTTAGTGATTTAAAATGTTAACAACTTCATCAGAGAGTTCTTTCCAAATGAAAATTGTATTTTCTCAAAAATTGCCAACTTTTTAAAAATTTTCTTAAGAATATAAGATTGTTGACTTTAACCAACATTTTGATCTTGGTAATAATTGGGAGAAAGATCTTATTCACCTATGTCTAAGAACCAGAATGTATTTAATTAACTAGTATAGTCTCTAAAGAAGTTGAACTAAAAGAACTCTACTTTCTTTTTGTAATACCTGTTTCAGGTTTGCAAATATTCAAATTTCTATCTCGTAAGCAATAATAACTATATTTTTAGATTCACTTCTTACAAATGTAAAGGAACTTATTGATAAATAGGGGGAGAATCCAGAATTATAAGATTTATATAGTATTTCTCCATAGCCATCATGCTTTGCTTAATATCCATCATTTATCACTGTGCCAAGTACAGAATAATTAGTGAAAATAGAATAAAGATTATTTATTGAATAAATGAATATATATATCTACACTTCAATATAATCTATGTAGTTATTTTTATCATTACTTACCCCTTATATATGGCTATCAGTCAACCATGACTGACTCATTCAATTGGTAAAATTGCTGAAAGAACATTTCCAAATAGCATTGTGTGCTTTGGTTTATATTACTTGACTAAATTTTAATACTTTGGGTAGCTTTGTAGTAAAGATGATAATGGTTCTCAAGTGATTTTCCCAAATTACTCAAGCACTACTTCTTTGCTCCTTTGGTGATAGGTAGATCCATGTTCCATGCTTTGGTCAATGGAGTGACAAAGTTAACTCCTGAATAAGACTACAAAGGCTAGTGTCTGATTTACCATACTCTTTCTTTTCCTCTGCTGTTACAGTTGGCCATGTTCCAGATAATACCTGCTGCATCAGCATTTGTCTAAGAGTGAGCACAAGGCAGACCAGAGCCCCAAGTCCATCTATGATGGTTATAAAGGATGTTTTGTATTGTAACATATGCTAACTCACCCTGACTGATACTGTGTTATCATGAAAACCAAAGGAATGGTATTTCTAGAATAAAGGATCCATCAACACTGCTAAGCTGAAGAGTAGTTAACAACTATAAAAGTCACACAATACCCATTACATTGACAAGAGGGAAGCCATTGTAATTTTTTTTATTTCATTGAGAATAGTTTCTCTATAGGAATAAGTATGAAGTCAGACTGCAATAGGTTCAGGAATAAGTGAGAAATGAGGAAGTAGAAAGATTGATTACAGAAAACTCAAGAAATTTTTCTGTGAATGTGAGGAGTAAAGCGAGTTAGTAATTGGAGGGAAATTCAGAAAGGTGGTTTTCCTTCAGGATAGAAACCTAAAACATGTAAAAATATTGATAACATGGAGGCAATAAGAGTCAGTGAGGGGATAAAATATAGGAAATAATAAAAAGGGTAGAGACAGAGAAAAAGGAGGAAAAATGAAATTCAGAGCTCAGGCAGAGGCATTAGTCCCAGATAGGAGAAAGGACCCCTATTTTACCATCATAAGAGAGGAGGAGTAAAGGTTTCATGGCGGGAAGCTGGAAGAAGTGAAGAATTTTAATGACTGGGAAGTCTAAAGTGATGTTATTTACTGATAATTGAAGACATGGCATCCAAAGGAGAGCAGAAGTTGGTAAAGAACAGGATACATGTGAATATTACTAATGTAATATGAAAGTTCTCTTATTAGGACTCAGTCTCTCACCATTTTAATATAAAATCAAAGAACAGAGAGAATAAGTATGATATCCAGGTCAAAAATCAATACTCATGTCTAAATTTTCAGGAGAGTTTGAAACAAGTAACTTATTTATTTCTAATGAAATGAGCTGGCTACATTAAAATGTCCCAATCTGATAAAGAAAAAAAGAAGCTGTGGTACATATATACAATGGAATATTCTCAGCCACAAAAAGAATGGTTTCTTACCATTTATGACAGCATGGGTGGACCCACAGGGTATCATGCTGAGTAAAATAAGTCAGTCAGAAGAGGACAAATTCTACATGATTTCACTTATATGTGGAATCTAAAGAACAAAATAAACAAATGAAAGACAACATCTCACTCTTAAATTCATACACTATTTCCCCAAATATTTCTATTATATATTCAGACTTAAAAAGTATTGTATTAAATTTATAGTTTCAAGAAGGTGAAATAGAAAATTTTCCATGCTCTTCTACTGAAAGCCATAATAAAACAAAGAGTTAAAGAAACAGAAATTAAACCCCATATTTAATCACGCTCAAAGCTATCTATAATTTTAAGTTATAATATTTAAAGAAAGAAAACAGGTAGAGAACTTATGAAAATCTTAGCAGAGAGAAGATAGTTCAAATTAAAGTACATCTGTGTTTAGGGAGAATGTGCAGAAAACTAATAAAAAATAAACCAATTTACCTCAGATTATTTCAAGAAAGTCTCCATAATTAAGAGCATGGAGAACTGCAGAAAGAGGGAGATTAGTTAGAGACTGAAAACAGGTGTTTGAAAGTCTGTATATTGAGTTATTAAGTGCCAGGTGTCCTATCAAACCTGTAGCATCAGATGACTGTCTCCATTCTACAACTCTGAAAGCCAGGAGGAGTTTGTTTCAGACAAAATGAGTCAGCAAGGCTCCATGTAAAGAAAGGTAGGCATGAGGTCCTAAACTGAAGATGAAGACTAAGTGTAAGTCCATACACTAACTAGTGAGACCCCAGCCTCTTTCTCACACCTGCCTCATGAGCATCAGCAGTGAGACTCACAGCCCCTAGGCAGAAGATTAGAGGAGCCAGAGAAGTGATAAGCAGATACTGACACTTACAGCATCTGAAATGGAAATAGCAATTTTTTATCCAATTGTCTTAAAAGTAGCTCACCAGTTGGCATACATATCCATGCATACAGAACTCCAATTAGCGATATAGTTCCTCAATCTTATAGAAGAAAAAGACCAAGGAAAAGAGACCAACATAAAAGAGAAATACCTAAGAAAACCCACTAAATCTAACAAGAGGAACTCAAAGGAATTAGAGATAATGCAGAGAAAAAAAAACTTAAATGAATTAGCGTTCAGTACCTTCAGATAGTTATGAACATGTTGTAACCTTGAAATAAAGGCATGTGCTACAGAAGGAAGGAAAGTATAACAAGAAATAAATTAATGGTCTGAACAGCTGAAACTTAAATTAAAAAGTAAAGTGTGTAGAATACAAGGTTAATAGATTACCCAGAAAGTATAATTAAAATGCAGAGGAACACTGGAAAAAAAGATATAAAAGTTAGGGGATCAGTACCCAACTAATAGTAACAATTGAGAGAAAGAAAAAGAGGAGTAAATGATCAAAGAAATGATAGAAAAAGTAATTCAGAATTGAAGGACACAAAACTACAGACTAAAGAATTTAAGGATGCTTAATGCAATGAATGTGGAAAGAGCAACACCAGAAAAAAATCTGAAAAAATTCCAGAGTTATTATGCTCTAGGTAATGAAAGTTACTGGTCAAAATTCTGTTGTTCCCAGTAAAACTGGAGTCATTTTCTGCAACCACTGTCATCTAAAATTATTTTCTTCACTGATTTTGATTATGCAATCTACCCTAATGTTTCAACAGCTCCAGTTCTTAAATTTGACTCTATAAAATATTTTCAGACAGTACTGGTCCCTGTCTAATGTGATGAACCTGGAGAGTATTATGCTAAGTGAAAGAAGCCAGTCAGAGAAAGAAAAATATTGTATGATTTCACTTACATGTGGAATCTAATAAAACAAATAAACAAACAAAACAGATAAAGGCTCATAGATACAGAAAACAGACTGACAGCTGTCAAAACAAAGAGGGATTGGAGGGCTGGGTGAAAAAGGTGAAGAGATTAAGCAGAAAAACAAAAACCTTAGGACACAGATAACACTATGGTGCTTATAAGGAGGAAAAGGAGATGGGAAAAGTAAAAGCAGGTAAAGTGGGGATAAATAGTGACAGATATAGAGTGACTTTGTATGGTGAACAAGCAATATAGTATACAGATGATATATTATACAATCGTACACTAGAAACCTATATAACTTTGTTAACCAATGTCACCCCAATAAATTCAACAAAAAATACATAGAGCAGCTGAAAATATAAGAAAACAAGACTCATATATGAAGTCTTCCTAGAAAGTATTCAGCCATGTAATATGAAAAATAAAGACATTTGTTGAAGATACAAGATAAAAGAAACTTTGTATATAGGGCAATGACACCTCAGTCCCCTTCAAAGTAGACACCTTGAGACCTCACACAGTCATCCCAATCACCATCAGCTGCTGCATTGTATTTTCCTGAATCTCACTGATGGTCTGAAATCTCTTTCCTTTCAAAGATGATTTTAGTTTTGGGAAAAGCAAGAAGCCACAGCGTACCAAATTTGGATTATAGGGGGCTGATTCACCTGGATTATTTGATATTTCACCAAAAATCTCTGCACAAGACATTATGCATGAGTGGGCACATTGTTGTGATGAAGCTGCCAAGCATCAGTTGCCCAAAGCTGTAGCCTTCTGAAATATCTGAATATTTTCTGTGGAGGAATGTTCAAGTTTAATGCAAAATTTGATGCAGATTTGTTGCTCTACTAGATCAGACATTTTGAATGCTCTACACATGCTCACTCAACAGCACCTACTACCCTCACTGACTAGTAAGTCCTTACTGTTTGCACATGTGCATTCCAGTCGACTCTCCTTGGCTGCTGGGTTACATAGATGTTGTGCAAACAGTTCTCATTATATTAATAATGGTTGGACTGTTTCTGGACAGACCTCATATATGCCATTTATAAAAGACTTAATATCAAAAAATACACAGACTCAACATAAGGGATGGAAAATGATATTTTATATAAATAAAAAGAAAAAAAAGTGAGAGTACCAATACTGACCTCAGACAAAATAGATTTTAAAACAAGGGCTATGATAAAAGATAAAGGACATTACATAATTTAAGAAGGGATCAATCCCATTTACAATAGCCAAGTGCTGGAAGCAACCTAAGTGTCCAGCAGTAAATGAGTGGATCAAAAAATTGTGGTACATTTACACAATGGAATACTGTGCAGCAGAAAGAAAGAAGAAACTCCTATCCTTTGCAATAGCATGGATGGAACTGAAGAGTATTATGCTAAGTGAAATAAGCCAGGCAGTGAAAGACAAATACCATATGATCTCAACTATAAGTGGAACCTAATCAACAAAACAAACAAGCAAGCAAAATACAACCAGAGACATTAAAATGAAGAACTGACAGTAACCAGAGAGGTGGGGGGAGAAGGACAATAGGAGATAGTAGAAGGGCCTTCAAGGAACATGTATAAAGGGCATATGGACAAAGCCAAAGGGGGTAGGTTTGAGGGAGGGAGGTGGGGACGGGTGAGGCAGGGGCCATGGTGGGGTGAAAATGGAGACAACTGTACTTGAACAACAATTAAAAAAATTTTTTAAGGGATCAATCCAACAAGAGGATATAACCCTTGTAAACATTTATTCACTCAACAGAGGAACACCTAAACATAGAAAGCAAATATTGCTGGATATAATGGGAGAGATTTACAGTGGTACAGACATAGTAGGAAACTTTAACACTCCATGATGTCAATGGATAGATCTTCCAGACAGAAAATAAACAAGGAAACAGCCCCTTAAATGATGCATTGGACCAGATGGATTTAATTGATATTTTCAGAGCATTTCACCCCAAAGCAGCAGGGTATACATTCTTTTCAGGAGCACATGGAACACTTTCCAAAACAGACCACATGTTAGGACATTAAACAAGCCTCAATAAATTTAAGAACACTGTAATCATATCAGATGTCTTTTTCAAACACAATGTTACAAAACTAGAAATCAATTACAAGAAAAAAGTGAAAAATATATAAGTACACTGAGGCTAAATAACATGTTCTTAAACACTAAATGGTTGGCAAGATCAAGGAAGAAAGCAACACACCTTGAGACAAATGAAATTGAAGTCACAGTTACCTAAAATCTATGGGACACAGTGGAAGCACTCCAAAGATAGAAATGCACAACAATACAGGCCTACCTCAAGAAACAAGATAAATCTCAAATAAAAATCTAACCTGAAACCTCAATGGACTAGAAAAAGAACAATAAACAAAGCTCAAGGTGAGTAAAAGGAGGGATATAATAAGGATCGCTGCAGAAATAAATGACATAGAGAACAGGATTGATAAACCTTTAACCAGACTCAACAAGAAAAAAATTAGAGGATTCATATAAATAAAAATCTAAAATGAAAGAGAAGTAAGAACTGACACCATATAAATAGAAAGGATTATAAGAAAATACTTTGAACAATTTCATGGACCAAATTGGACAATCGCGAAGAAATGGATGAATTCCTAGAAACATACAATCTTCCAAAACTAAATCAGGGGAAAAAACAAAAAAAATCTGAACGAACCAACTACAACAAACAAAATTGAAGCAGTAATCAAAACACTCCTAACAAACAGAAGTGCTGGACTGGATGGCTTCACAGGCCAATTTTACCAAACATTCAAAGAAGAATTAATACCAATCCTATTGAACTATTACAAAAAATTCAACAAGGGGAAGACTCCCAACATCATTTTACTAAGCCAGCATTACCATGATTTCAAAAAAGATAAAGATACTAAAAAGAATAAAAATTATCAGCCAATATCCCTAATGAACATAGATGCAAAAATCCTCAACAAAATATTAGCAAACCAGATCCAGCAGCGCATTAAAAAATCATACACAATGATCAAGTAGGATTTATTCCCGAATCCAAGGTTGGTTCAACAACAGCAAATCAATTAATGTGAAACACCACATAAACAAAGTGAAAGATAAAAATTATATGATTATATAAATAGATGTAGAAAAAGCATTGCACAAAATCCAGCACCCATTTATAATAAAAAGTGTCAGCAAAGTGGGAATAGAGGTAACATACCTCAACACAATAAAGGCCATTTATGGCAAACCCAGAGCTAACATCATACTCAAAAGGAAAATTTAAGTGTTTTCTTTAAGATCAAGAACAAGTATTTTCATTCCCACCATTTTTACTCAACACAGCATTGGAAGTCCTAGCAACAGCAACCGTATAGGAAGAAATAAAAGGCATCCAATAGAAAAGAGAAAACCAAAACTGGTATTATTTGCAGATGACATTATACTCTAGAGAACTCTAAAGATTCCACCAGAAAACTACTACAACTGATAAATAAATTTAGTAAAGTAGGAGAATACAATATAAATATTTAAAAAGTTGTTGCATTTTTATAAACCAATAATGAACCATCAGAATGAAAAACTAAGAAAACAATCCTATCTTCAATTGCAACAACAACAACAAAAAAAAACAACCAGGAATAAAGTTAACCAAGGAGATAAAATACCTGTACTCAGAAAATTATGACACTGAAGAAAGAAACTGAAGAAGATACAAATTAATGCAAGCATATTACAGTGTTCATGGATAAGAAGAATTCACATAATCAAAATGTACATCCTAAATAGAGCAATCTATAGATTCAAAGCAATCTCTATCAAAATACTGATGGTGTTTTTCACAGAACTAGCACAAATAATTCAAAAATATATATGGAACCACAAAAGGTCTGAATAGCAAAGCAATCTTGAAATAGAAGAACAAAGTTGGTGGTATTATACTATTTGATATTGAACTCTATTGCAGGACTATAGTAATCAAAACAGTATGATACTGACATAAAAACAGACACTTTGATAAATGGAACAGAATAAAGAGCCCAGAATTAAATCTCAACCTTTATGGTAAATTATTATTTGAAAAAGAGGCAAGAACATACAATGGGGTAAGAACACTCTTCAATAGGTGGTTTGGGAAAATTGAACAGATACATGAAAATAAATGAAACAACCACCTTTTTACACAATATACAAGAATAAACTCAAAATGGATTAGACTTGAACGTAAGATTCAGAACCATAAAATTCCATGCCGTTGCCAAGGGTAGGAGCTCCTTCTTTCTTTCTGCTGCATAGTATTGTGTAAATGCACCATAATTTTTTGATTCATTCATTTACTGATAGGCACACAGGTTGCTTCCAGCACTTGGTTATTGCATATTAGGCTTATTTACACATTAAATTATATGGGACAATTTGTCAAATAAAGTAATATTAAGCCTTCTTTATGTTATATCTATATAGAGAAATGTTCTGACAGCATGGATTGAACTGGAGAGAATTATGCTAAGTGAAATAATCCAGGTGCTGAAAGACAAATAACATATGATGTCACCTTTAAGTGGAACCTAATAAAAAAAAAACAAACAAGCAAGCAAAACATTACCAGAGACATTGAAATTAAGAACAATCTGACAGTAATCAGAGGGGAGGTGGGAGGGGATGATGGGAGGAAAGAGAGGAAGGGTTTTCAGGAACAACTATAAATGACACATGGACAAAACCAAGGGAGGGTGGAATCAGGGGAGGGAGGTGGGGATGGCTGGGGTGGGGGATGGGAGTGGTAGCGGGTAAATGCAGACCAACTGTACTTGAACAACCATAAAATAATTTTTTAAAAACCATAAAATTTCTAGAAGAAAACACAGGAAGTAAAAGCTCAGATATTTCTCTTAGCAATATTTTTTCTGATATATCTCCTCAGTCAGGGGTAATGTAAGAAAAAAAATAAATCAATGAAAGCATATCAAACCAAAATATTTTTTACAGCAAATTCAACCATGAGCAAAATGAAAGGACAACCCATTGACTGGGACAACATATTTGCCAATAATACATCTCATAATGGGCTAATATCTAAAACTTACACAGAACTTATACAACTCAACAGCAAGAAAACGAACAATCCAATTAAGAAATGGACAAAGGACCTGAATAGATACTTCTCCAAATATATATGAAAAGATGCTCAATGTCACTAATCATCAGAGAAATGCAAATTAAAACCACAATGCAATATCACCTCACATGTGCCAAAATGGCTATCATCAATAAATCAACAACAACAAATGATGGCAAAGATGCAGAGAAAAGGGAGCCCTTTTGCACTGTTAGTGGGAATGCAGACAGGTGCATCCACGTGGAACACAGAATAGAAGTTCTTCAAAAAAACAAAAAATGAAACTACCTTATTACCCAGTGATTCCATTTCTGGGAATATATCCAACAAAATCCAAAACAATAATTCATAAGATTATATGCATCCCTGTGGTCATTGTGGTGTTATTTACAATAGCCAAGATATGGAAATAGCCCAACTGCCCACATGTAGGTAAGTGGATAAAAGAGCTGTGGTACATTTACCAATGGAATACTATCTGGACATCAAAAAGAAATAAATCTTACTGTGTGACAGCATGGATAGACCTGGAGAGTATTATGCTAAGTGAAGTAAGCCAGTCAGAGGAAGACAAATATCATATGATTTAGCTTAGATGCAGAATGTAAAGAACAAAATAAATGAACAAACAAAACAGAAACAGACACATAGATACTGTGAACAAACTGATGGTTACTAGAAGGGTGAGGGTTTGGTGAAAATGTTGAAGGAATCAAGTACAAATTGGTAGATACAAAATAATTACAGGGATGTAAAGTTCGGCATATGGAATATTGCCAATAACATTGTGATAACTAAGTATGATAACTGGTGGGTCCTTGAAATACCACAAATGTCACTTTGTAAATTATCTGATAATCTAACCAATTCACTGTACACCTGAAATCAATATAAAATAATATTAAATGTCAGTAATTGAAAAATAAAATTAATAAAAAGCAAGATGAATTTGTCTAAGCCTTATACAGTTTTAGCCCAAATCTCTCTGTTATAATAGGTTCAGAATACTTGATTAGGATTGAGGATAGAGTAAGGACAATTTTTTTCTTTTTCCCTGTATTCCTTTTATATCCAGCTTTCTCCTTCTTAGACACTCCTGTGCTCACACACATTCTATTTCAAACACCATTTACAAAAGTCTCTATGTGTAACTTCTTCAAGCACATTTTTTAGGAGTTGACAACTCAACCATTTTTATAAACAGTATTTAGTTTGGACTAATCTAATACACTTTGATATATACAAATGGAGAAAAGGCATAAAATCTATATGTGGTATTATGGGCTGTATTATATCCCTCTAAAATTTATATGTTGACGTTCTAACCCCTATTATCTCAGATTATAGGTGTATTTAGAGACAAGGTCTTTAAAGGAGAAACTAAATTAAATGAGATCATTAGGACTGGCTGCAATGTGATATGACCGTCGTCTTTATAAGTGAGGAAATTGGGACTCAGACGTGCACAGAGGATAAACCACATAAAAACACTGAGAGAAGATGGCCGTCTATAAGACCTCAGAAGAAACCAACCCTATCAACACCTAGATCTCAGGCTTCTAGCCTCCACAATAGGGAGAAAACAATTCCATTGTTTAAGCCAGGCAGTCTGTGGCACTCATCTACGGCAGCTGGAGCAAACTAATACATGTGGAACAAAATGTGTAGCAGAAAAAGGAAAAAGGTGATACAATGTCTGACACCTGGTAGATATATATAAGTCAGAAGGCAAGAAAGAGGGAAGGGAAGGGAAAGGAGGCTAATATAAACTCTGATCCTTTAAGAATTTTGTTCAGTACCTGAAAATCTCAGTCTTAAAATTTACAGTTAGATAAAATGTCAAGGAGTTGGAAAAGACATGACACATCTCTTTAGTCATCTTGCTTCTTTCAATTTGGAAAAGTAAAAGATCAGAGAGGTTAAGCTCCAAGTTCACCTACTGTAAAATCAAGACAAATGCCCAGTTCTAGGAATGTAGCATGGTTAAAAACTCAGAATCTCATGCCATGTCCAGGACCATGGAGATTAGAAAGACAGAATGGCCTCCCCCAAATTTGCATCATGATATCAGCAAAATAGCCCCACAGAGAGGATGGGTGGTGGGCCCATTTCTTTGCTACAGTTTGGCAGTGTGGAAAAAAAAAAGACACCCACTAAAAGGGGTTCATGGTTGCCAACTGGGCTCAAATTTTTAAAAAGCAGCGTTTAGCAGCCATTTCTGCAAAGGTGCCTCTCACACAAACTGCACTCACAGAGAAGCCTGCGCTAAACTGAGTGCCCACCTTGAACTGCTTTCCTGTACTGTTTCCACCACATGAGCTAGCCCTTATAAAGGCTTTCTGGAATTCTAGTTCAACCAATACAACTGCGGCTTTCGCATTCAATCAGAGCAGGGCAGTTCTGACTAACCAGAGCCTCTCTATTCTGAGCAGTCAGGATAGTGCCTTTTGGGCAAGAGCTGCCTAGTTGAAAAGGATCCTGGCTCACCTTGGAGCAGCATCACAGCTGTGCTGTGTCACTGCTGAGCTGTTCCACTGGTTGTGCTGTTTTCACCACTGTGCTGTAGCACTATTAAATTGTTTGGACTGAGTAAAGTTTTCCTCCTCATTGCACCCCAAATTGGGATCCATGTTGGCACTGAATTGGTGCCAATGACTAACAGTTGACAGCAATGAACCCTCTAACTCTTCTTCCTCCTAGTTCCTTCCCTCTACTCATTTTCCCATCATTCCAAACTTAAAAAAGAGGTATATTTTCATAAATGACATATTGCTGAAAAAAAACAGGGTGGCGTGGATAGCTTCGGGTTGTTGAACCTGAAGCAACCTGTTTACTCACTTTGGTCAGTGGCCACCCTTGGTGGCAGAGATCAGGATGAAGAACTAGCAGGAGCTGTGTTTAGGAAATGCTGAATCGAGGGAGGTGAAGATTCTTCCCTCACCTCTCTACAGGAAGACATATCAGGGAGGAAAATCAATAATTTTTAACACTAGAAAAACCTTCCCATGAGCTCTCTTTCAAAGCTTAAAATACAAGTTACTGAAGCAAGATCATTTGTGGCCACTCTGCCCATTGTCTGCATTCTAGCTGCTTTGGGGCTTGATTCAAAAAGGAGGTAAATCAGATTTGGGTTCAAAGAACAGAAAGCTCCTTTGTTTTCCAGGAATGTAAGGCTGAGGTAATATACCACGTTTGTAGAACTCTCCCCAAGGAGGAAAATGGCAGGTTTTCCACTAAGAAATAATTGCTTTTGGAATGATAAGAAGGGAAGTTACTCTTGCATCAGCACATCTGTCCTGACTAGCTATAATTCTCGTTTTTAGTTTGCTCTTTTAGGTCAGATGGTATAAATCAGCATATTCAGACAGTTTAACTTTGTTCAACTATGATTTGATTTTCTGGCATACTAACTCTAATTTAAGTGTTAAAATAAATTGGAGCCAAGCTTTACATTCAAACAAAGTCATAAACTCTCCCATATTTGAAATTGAGGTGGTTGCTTACCAGCTTGAAAAGATTGAGTATTGACTTCATCGTCAATTGTTTCCTATAGGATTGCATTTATATTAATGCCAAATTCCAAAAATAAGCAATTGAATGAGTTTAATATGAACACTTAATACTTTCTAAATGCACTGAGTATGGTCACAGCAGCTTTCAGTCCCTGGGATTACATACATACTGTGGACATGATTGTACCCAGGCAGGAAGTGATATAGAGCCAATTGTCATGATTCACTTTGGATCTTTTCTCTTTGAGTTTGTGTGGAGTCTATCCAACCAAAGTCAGCTTCTGATCCCATTTCTTCCTGAACTGCTTCTCTGATTGAGGAAATACATCTTTCTTTCAAATCCGGGTTCCAGTTCTTAA
This sequence comes from Carollia perspicillata, assembly GCA_004027735.1. Taxonomy (NCBI): domain Eukaryota; kingdom Metazoa; phylum Chordata; class Mammalia; order Chiroptera; family Phyllostomidae; genus Carollia; species Carollia perspicillata. Next base: position 44,944 of record PVKM010001575.1, read on the forward strand.
CTTTGTCATCTTCCTTTTCCTTCCCTGCTTTCATATATCTTATTTTTGTTCCCAGTCATTCATTCAAAAATGCAGTGAGCATCTACTAACACATTCATGTGATTGTGTACATACATGTATATGTGCATACACAAGAATATGGAGAGTCTTCAATTTATAAGAACTCAGTTTATAAATTTTCAAACTCAAACCAAGTCTTTTACATAGCACACATGAGTCTATGATTTGGCATCTCCCTACTAAACCATTCTTTTCTCCTCACTTTCCTCATCTCATAATTTACATTCCAGAGGCACTGACTTGCTTGTAGCTCCTCTGCACTGCTTGTCTTCAACATGATCTGCAACTCAACTGGAGCAAATCTAAATCTTCTTTATCCATGGACCATTTCTCCATTGTTGTTCGGTCTGAATTCAATAGCTATCTCCTCTGAGAAGGGGTTTATTCAGAACCTTTAAATAACAAGTCAACTGGCCAATACCTTAATTGTGACCTTGTGAAACACTGGGCAGAGAAACTAGTGAGATAATAAATTTGCATTGTTTTAAACTGCTACCAAAGACACCAATATTAGTATTTCCAAGGCACCTAGCTCAGTTGAACAATTCCAAGTAGCACTTTTCCTTCACTTATTTCCCTTGATTCTCAAGAGGTGGGGGAAGGAGGAAGGAATGAAGGAAGGAAGGGAGAAGGAAGGAAGAAAGGGAGGGAGGGAGGAAGGCCAGTATACACTTTGATTACTTTTTTAACAATTTTTGTTCAGTGCCTGAAGATCAAGATTGAAAAGGTGGGAGACTTTCTAACCTCAGAAGGAACAGCCCCAAGAGACTCAAACTCCTTCTCCTAAGTTTTACTCCTTGCATGTCTCCTTCATCTTCACTCTGACTTCCAGGAAGGCATGACCATGAACACAGAGATTTTTGTTTCCTCAATTTCTAAGATAATTTCTAGCACACAACAGGTAATCAATAAATATCTGATTATTAAACTATCAAGGGAAAACACTTCTTATGCAAAAGTAATTGCCCTCTTTATTGTTCAGTTCAGAACACCAAGAAAGTGTCTGTTGAGGGACAGACATTCAGTAAACCTTTATCTTTATGGTTAAGTGGATTGATTATACAGCCCCCAAAAACTGACATGAAATTGAATTTTTGGAACTTAACTGAGCTAGGTACCTTGGAAATACTAACAAATTGGTGTCTCTAGTAGCAGCTTAAAGCAACACAAATTTATTACCTCACTAGTTTCTCTGCTCCATTTTTCACAAGGTCAAGATCATGATGTTCACTAGTTGGGCTGCTATCAGAAGCCCAGGTATAAACCCCTTCCACATGCATCAGGTTGTTGGCAGAATTCAGTTTTTTGTAAAGACTAAGGTCCTCTCTTTTTTACTGGCTGTCAACCAAGGGTTGCTCTTATCTTTTAGAAGCTTCTCTCTAAGCCTAGTGTGTGGCTCCTGCAATTTAAAATCAGCAAAGTAAAGTGAATCCTTCTCACATGTGGCATCTCTTCTGAATCCTCCTTCTGCCACCTATTTTCTTCCTCTTGTGCTGCGTTTCACTGCTGCTTCTGGCCAGAGAAAGTTCTTGCTTTAAGCGTCCATCTGATTAGATTGGGGTTAACTGGATAATCCAGGACAATCTCCTTATTTTATGGTCTGTGATCTTCATCACATTTGAAAACTTCCATTTGCCATGTTATATAACAAGCATATTTACAGGTTCTAAAGATTAGAATGTGAATCTTTCAGGGAGCCACCATTCTACCACAGTGCCAATTCAAAATTATGTTTTAAAATATTTCTTCTCCATTGATTTACAGGGACAAAGGAAGCCTAATTTTATATTAATAAAAATATAAAATTTAAATTTATTTATTAATTTGCTTCCTTTGGCTGAGACAGAAGGAAAAACTTGAAATATTTCCCATAATTTTGTTCTCTACTTTCTTCTGTAGTTCTTGTTGGCTCATTCCTGGATTCAGACTTGAACATAGTGTGTTGGTAAATATGGAATTTTTCTCTGTGTATATTTGCCTACACTCAAGCATATACACAGAGGTATGAAGTTTGTTTATAAAATATTCTTTCACAGGCCTGGCTGGTATAGCTCAGTGGATTGAGCATGGGCCTGCAAAGCAAAGGGTCGCAGGTTCGATTCCCAGTCAGGGCACATGCCTGGGTTGCAGGCTGGGTCCCCAGTGGGGGGAAGCACAGGAGGCAACCACATGTTGATGTTTCTCATCCTCTTTCTCTTTCCCTTCTCCTCTCTCTAAAAATAAAATAAACAAAATCTTTAAAAAATATTCTTCACAGTTTACTGTCTGATTGTTTCTCTTTGTGGGTTATCTGTTAAATTATCATGCATTAAGCAGTACTACCAAACAAAATAACTAAACCTTATGTATCTCATCTAACATATCACTGTACTACAAGATATGTGATTTCCACCCTTTTCAGGAATTCTGTTCATACAAGTGTCTGCTGCAGCTATTTTTTTTTTTTGTTTGCTACCCTGCTAAAGTTATGGAAAGAAATGTTTTTGTCCAGATCTGTATCTACTTTCCAAGAACTAGCAGTGTTCCTTGAGCCTAGCACCTGGTTAGCCCACAATCGATGCATGTTTGGTGCTTATATATTTACAAAATGAAAAAGGAGAAAGAAGAGAAGAGCATGAATGGGGTCGCAGAAAGCAGAAGAACAGCAAATACAAATTACATTTCCTCCACTATCATTAGAAAGACCTAACACTTAATGGAAGATAGCAACTCATGATATTCAACATCATAGCCCTGGCTCATGTGGCTCAGTTGGTTGGAGTGTCTTCCTATAACCAAAAGGCTGCAGGTTTGATTCCCAGTCAGGCACATACCTAGGTTGCCAGTTTGATCTCTGATGCAGGCACATACAATCCAGGTCCGGACTCTATGATCCTGGTCTGGGTGCTTATGGAAGACGCTTCTCTCCAATCGATGCTTCTCTCTTACATCGATGTTTCTTTCTCTCTTCCTCTCTTTCTAAAAGCAATAAAAAAATGTCCTTAGGCGAGGATAAAAAAATTCAACAACATAAAGTGAAAATTAAGTGATTTGCATTTATGCATTAACTTAATTTCTCTTTAAAAGTGTAATATACACCTAATAGGCAAGCTCTTTACATTTTAAGTGTTTAGTGCTTTCATTTTTTGTATCTTAAAGATAAATAAAAAGTTCTAACAGTGAGCTACACACTACACAGTATTGAATGAGAATGAGCAAGGCTGAATCTTACAGTATTAGGCTAGGGAAGATGCATGCTAATTTTTTTAAAAAAGAAGAAGACTAGGTTCCTTTGGGAAAGTCACTGTGACATAATTACAAGGGTATAGCATAGTGATTGTCCCAGTCCTTCACCAAAAAGGCTTTTCTCAGGTAATCATAAACTGAGGATAGGGAATGCTTAGAAGTTTCTTAGGTATGTTGGAGGCAAGGTCTGAGTGAACACTGTGTTCAATACCTAATGACCCAAAGTGTTAAAAGTAGGGGGTGAGGGTGCATCACAGCAGGAATACTGCTTTCTATGGGCCCGTGAGCCAGAAAAAACGTAATAAAAAGCAATATACTAAAAAACACTAAGGGCAGCTCCATGATATTATGGACAATTCAGGCAGTGGGAGGTTAGATTATATAGATGACAAGAAGTGATAGTTATAAATAAAAAGATATGTGATTCAATGACAAATTTCAAATAATCTTTTGATAAGAAAATTCTTATATCTAAGATTCTTTTTTATAACTTTTTTATTGTTGTTCAAGTACAGTTGTCTCCATTTTGCCCCCACCATGTGAGAGCATAGGCAGAAAAATCTCAGATATTCCATGCCCCAGTGTTTCCACTGCTATGTCCCCTAGGGCAAAGGACGTGAAGGAAAGAATAAACAAATGGGACTTCATCAAAATAAAAAGCTTCTACACAGCTAAAGAAAACAGCAGCAAAATGAAAAGGGAACCAGCCACATGGGAAAATATATTTGCAAATGATAGCTTGGACAAGGGCTTGATCTCTTAAATATATGAAGAACTTACATGTCCTCCACTCCAGGAGGACAAACAACCCAATTAAAAGACAGGCAAAGAACCTGAATAGCCACTTCTTCAAGGAGGACGTACAGAGGGTCCAGGGGTATATGAAAGGCTGCTTAGCACTGCTAGTCATCAGAGAGATGCAAGTTAAAACCACAGTGAAATTCTTTATGAAAGATCTATTTTGGTTTTCAAAGCCTTAGTTTAGACATTAGATGTCGAAATGTCTAGTTTAAACATTATTTGTTCACCAAATATTTATTCATTGTTTATAATATACCAGGTTCTTACAATCTAGAAACAGAAAACAGACCAGAAACATAAGTAAGTAAATGATATAGCATGTTAGAAGGCAATAGGTTCTATGCAGCAAAGAAAAACTAAATCAAGTTGATGAGTATCAGCAGTGCTAGGATGAAAAGGTGGGCTATAATTTTAAATAGGATAGTTACAGTGAACCTCATTGTGAAGATGACATTAACAGAGATGAATATTAACTATTGCAGTTATTGGCGAGAAAGTATTCTAGGGGAAGAAATGACTAAGGCAAAGTTCCAAAGATGGGGGCATACTGGTATGATGCAAGGAATTCTAGAGAGTCAGTGTGGCTATAGCAGAGTAACCAGTGACAGAGCAATAGATGTGGTCAGAAAAGTAATGGAGGGGCCAGGTCATGTAGCCACTTTGTAGGACTTTTAAGGTCTTTGGTTTTGTCTGAGGAAAATGAGGATCCATGAGAGAATTCTGAGCAAAAAGTGTCATGACCTGACATGTTTTCAAAGAATATCCTTGAATTCAGTGTCAGTAATGGACTGCAGAGGGACAAGGATAGAAGCAGGAAAACCACTTAGAAAACCATTGTAACATTCCAAGTGAGAGGTAATAATAGTTCAGATCCTAGAGATAGAAAAGAAAGTGGTAAGAAGTAATTATCCTAAATGTATTTTGAGGCTTATCTCAATATGATTTCCTGATGGCAATAGAACATGAAAGAAGGAAAGAGCTTAAAGATAACTTTAAAGTTCTAATCTAAGCATCTTGAAGCAATCTGCAGCCTTCCCTATGAACCAAAACAGGGAAGGCTGCAAATAGAATCGATATTAGTCAAAAAAGGTAAAACAAGATTTCAGTGTTAGACATGTTGAGTATGAGATGTGCATTAGCCATCCAAATAGAAATGGCAGGTAGGCAGTTGAATATATGAGCTTGGGTGGGGTTTGGTCTGGAGATACAAATTTGGAAGTCTTCAGCATATAAATGGTATTTGAAGATACAAGATTGGATTACATTGCATAGAGAATCAAAGTAAATGAAGAAGAGAGGAAGACCAAGACATACACTGACTGAGAGATGAAGAGGAAATCATGATGGAATCTGAGAAGGAACAACCAATCAGGTGGGAAAAAATTTTTCAATTATGTTGGGAACTGGAGGGCAAGTGAAAGAAATGTATTAAGAAAATAGCATGAATACTGTGATAGGTCACATAAAACAAGAACCTCAAGTTGACCATTGCTGTTATTCATTTTTTAAAGATTTTACTCATTCACTTTTAGAGAGAGGGGAAGGGAGGGAGAAAGAGAGGGAGAGAAACATCAATCTATTGCCTCTCACATGCCCCCAACTGAGGACCTGGCTTGCAACCCAGGCATGTGTACTGACTGAGAGTCAAACAGGCAACATTTGGGTTTGCAGGCTGGCACTCAATCCACTGAGCCACACCAGCCAGGGCAGACCACTGCTTTTAGTAGTGTGGAATTCATAGATGACATTGGTAAGAGCAATTCCAGAGAATTAGGTCAGTGACAGCTTGATTGGAATGAGTTTAAGAGAAAATGAGGGTGGAGACTTGGACATTCTGACAATAAAGGAATTTTCAAGAAGTCGTGTGGCAGAGGGGAGCTTAAAAGTCTCTAGTGAGAGGAATAGAAGAAAACAACTGAGCACACAAGAGGCATGGCTTCAGTGTTCATAAGAAAAAGGTGGAAAAACTCTTGTCACTATATTACACTGATACCTAACATTTAGATATACTACTAAAAATATCTCAGACATTCCTTTTCTAATCAAACTCTAAAGTTGCCCACATATGTGTTTAGAGCCATATAATTTTGTAGCAAGAAGGAGTCTTCAAGATTCTGTATTCAACACTCCTTATTTTAGAAATGGGGCTTTTAATACCAGATAGGCAAGATCATTTGTTTCAGAATGGAGTTTGTGACCAACTCAAAACCAAAATCTAAATCTCTTGGCTCTCAGTACAGTATTTATTATTTATTGACAGTGTTTTATTTAAACAAGAATGTAATTTTTGTGGAATATATGTGACATATAACATTGAGTAAATTAAAGGGTAAATAAATGTGTTCCTATTCACTATAATGTGCATTGGATCACTATGACTTGATTACTACTTGTTGCAAGTTTATACCCTTAAACAATATTAATTTGAACCCTCCACCCTCAATTTCCTGGTAAACACCATTTTACTCTTCTTTTTTATTTTGACTTTTTTTAGATTTCACATATAAGTAATATCAAACAGTACTTACCTTTTTCTGACTTATCTGACTTAGCATAATGTACTTAAGGTCTATCCATATTGTTGAAAATGACAAGATAATCCTCCTTTTTCATGGCTCAATAATTTTCTATTGTATATATACCCATATCTTTTTTAGCCATTCATTGGTTGATGAGCATTGAGGTTGTTTTCATATCTTGATTATTGTGAATAATGTTCCAATAATCATAGGAGTGCATATGTCACCTCAAAATACTGTTTTCTGTCTTTTAGGTTATATGCCCACTACTGGAATTGCTTGATTATATATTAGATCTATTTTTAATTATTTCAGGAACTTCTATATTCAATTTCCCATTGTGGTGGAATAGTGGTTGGACTAATTTGCATTCTCACCAATAGTGTATAATGGCTCCCTTTTCACCACATACTCACCAGTACTGTTATTTTTTGTCTTCTTGATGATAGCCATTCTAATGAGTATGGGTTGATATTTCATTGTGGTTTTGATTTTTATTTTCTTGATTGGTGATGCTGAGCATATTTTCATGTGCCTGTTGGCCTTTTTGATATATTTTTTAGAAAAGTACCTAGATAGTTGTTCTATTTTTAATTTGATTTTTGTTATAAAGTTGTATAAATATGTATTTTGAATATTAACCTCTTATACAAAATATGGCTTGCAAAAATATTTTTTTTCATTCTGTTGGTTGTCTTTTCATTTTGTTAATTGTTTCTTTTGCTGCACATAAACTTTTGATGTAATCCCATTTGTGAATTTTTGCTTTTGTTGTTTGTGCTTTTGCTGCCATGTCCAAAAAAATCATTGCCAAGATTAGTATAGGAGCTTCGAAATTCTTCTTCTAGGAGTTTTATAGTATCAGGTCTTCTACTGAAGTCTTTAGTACATTCTGAGTTAATTTGTGCATGAGATAGGGGCTGCATTTTATTGTTCTGTATATGTTTTTCCACTTTACCTAGCACCATTTGTTGAAAAAACTATCCTTTCCCCATTGGGTGTTCTTTCTCCCTTGTTGGTGGTGGGGAGCTCTGCCCTCAGAGGCCCCCCGTGCACCATGGATGAAAATAATGTTACCAAGACATGATCTGCTTGGGGAGGAAAGGTAGTTGACGTCTCAAAGGAGAAGGCCACCTCAAATGGTATTTATTAGGTTCGTAACACACAGGGATACAGGTAAAGCTCATCAATCAATGTCAGGTGGCAAGGATCAAACAATAGATAACATTTCAAAGAAATCCCAGGGCTTAATCTGAGTCAGTGTCTTGTCAGGTAAGGGGCTTTCAAAAAACTTTAGGAGACATTCTCATTTCCTGCCTGGACCCTTATCATATGAATGACAGCACTCAGCAAAGCAGGCTTCACAGGACTTGACAAATTCTTTCTTATGCCTGATCACCCCAGAACCTAACGATATTAGTTTTTCTGATTCATGAATGCAGGATGTCTTTCCATTTGTTTGTGTCTTCTTCAATTTCTTTCAGCAGATTGTTGTTGTATTTACTGTATAGATCTCTTACATTCTTTATTAAATTTATTCCTATGTATTCTATTGTTTTTGATAAAAATGCAATAATTTTTGTTAATATATTCTTTCCAAGGGCTGTATAATTCACATATATTTTTATTTTATAAACTCCCTCTTCCTTAAAATCATAAATTTTACCTGCTACAATGAATATGTAGGATTATGGTCTCTTATACTGCTCCTCCTTTTCCATGTTCTTTAGTAATCATAATAATTGATTCTGTGCTTCTCTCAATTATTTCTGGATCAAGGTAATTCATAAACACAAAAAATTAAATAAAGGTATTTGGCACTATTAAACCCTTTCTTCCTTTCTTCTCTTCATTTTTATGTTTCACCTACATTCGTCAAATGAAGAATATGTTCCAAGCAATGAGGGTATTTTTTTGAAGGAGAAGACAGTTTAGCTTTATTAGTTTCTTTTAACTATAGTATAGTAATGAATTAGTACAGTGAGAAGATATAGTAAGAACTAAGTGCAAGTAGAGATGAGCACAGGATGCTATTGGAGTGCCTTTGCACCGGTATCTTCCTAGTTCCTCTTACTTCTGAGATTTAGATGTCTAGCTCTGTCTCATCTTCTGAGGCCACAAACTCTTCCTTTTCTTTCTCCTTTACTAGCACCACAACTTCCCCTGAACACATCAATGTCTATCTAGTCCTTTTCCATACCATTTACAAACCTGTGAGCATTGTAATCTGAATTTGTAACAATAACTCTCTTCTAGGGGTGTCCAAGATTTTTGTGTATCTGGGCCACATGGGAAGAAGAAGAGCTGTCTTGGGCCAGACATTAAATACATTACGATACATAACCACAAAAAAAATCTCATAATGTTTTAAGTAAATTTATGATTTTGTGTTGGGCTGCATTTACAGTCATCCTGAGCTGCATGCAGGCCATGGGCCACAGGTTGGACAATCTTGCAAGTAACCTTTGCATTTCAGTGTTAGGCAGGATGTATATACATATAAATATTCTGGAATTTGAGAAATATGGAGTGTTGATAATCAATCACTTTTATTGTTAACAAACCTGTGTAAGATTCCTAAAATTCACATTTTGAAATGTACTTAATATCTTCATTTCAATGATTTCTTTTCTTTTTCTAAAATGTTTAATTTTACCCTTCTTCAACACGCATGTCAATAACTTTATCAGTTCATGTCTGATTTAGTGAGCAATCTCCTTTACTGGTTCTATCTAGTCAGAACACATATCTCACCAAGAATATCCTTCATATCACTTCTTAACTTAAAAAAAAACCCACGAATATCAGTTTTATGTCTAATGTTGTGCTAAGCACACAAAGATTTTAGGAAGCAATATACATGGATGAAATATTTGCAAAACATATAATATAATGATATATTATACATATATAATATAGTACATACACACAAATAAGACAAAGTAAATAATCCAATAGAAATTGGTTGAAGAATAACGATGAGCACTTCAAAGAAGAGAAAATCCAAATGGATCATCAACATTTGAAAAGTGCTCATCTCAATCATAATCAGAGAAATGAAAGCAAAACCAAGAATTTTTTTGTTGGGTTTATTTGTTTGTTTGTTTGTTACGATAGCATCAACAAAATTAAAAAATCTGACAATACTGTATTCTGGAACAAATATTAGGAATACAATACATTCATATACCACTAGAAAGACGGTAAATTTTCATTACCATTTTAAAGAGGACATCATTCTAAAATCACAACATAATAAATTACAATGTATGTATTCTATAATCCAGATATTCAAGGTATATGTCCTAGAGAAGCTAGAAGTATACACACAAGGAGACAAGTATAAGAATATTAACTATAGCAGTATTATAATAATAAAAAAGTAAATAAACAATGTAAAAAGAAACAAAAAATTTTATCCATATGGTAAAATAGAATAATGAATTTAGAAGTATTTATGCTGATAAGAAACAGAAAGGATGACTACCTAAAACATAAAATTAAGTGTGAAATAGGAAGAAACAAACCAGCAGGGCGTGGTACCATTTCAGTTGAAAACAAAACAGTGCTATATTGTATCATAAATGTGCACACACACGTGCACTGGGTGGGCACAGACAGGCTTACGCTGGTGATGCTCTCATAGTGGAGAAGAAAATCAGCCTGGGCCATAGTCTACGCAAATATTAGTGTTATGTCCAATACTTACTTTTACAAGTTGAAACAAAAATATGATAACATATATGGGTCAAGTCATAAATGTAAGCTTATTTTTATATTTTTCTGCATGTTTAAACTGTGACCAAATTATTGATAATAAATTAAACTGAAGTATAAAGTAATGATTTATAAAATCTTTTTACTCCATATATATACATTTTAAACATATTTATATATTTAAAGTACTTACTTGAAAATATATATTGCACACATATAAATATATATCACACATATAAATATATGTTCACATATCTATATGTCTGTATACACGTGTGTTCCTACACATGTTATATGTATGCATATTTTAAAATGATGTGTGTATAGTATGTACATGCAAACTAGACATAAACATCTTTGCTGATCAGAAACAGAACCTACCTGTTAAAGTACTAAGGGTTCAAGCCAAAGGCTTGTTGAATACTGTGATTGCAATGATCACTGGGAATGAGGCATTTGGCTCAGCAAGACACAGTAACAAAATTGTAGGAGAACTGAGCCAGGTTTACTATTTAATGCCAAAGACTAAAGAGAGGCTGCTCTATTTGTAAAAGGAGGCTGAAAATAATGTTATTCAATAGCAATCTAAGGTATATATTTAATAGAGTTGCAGATCTCTATGGAATGTTGGGGTCATAGACATACAACAAAATTGCAAATTATATTACAATCCTAACCACAAAAAATGAATGTCAAAAACTCCATTTAAGACCTAGTTCTGAAAGAGAGTTCAGGAAGTCAGGTGAAGGATATTGCAAACTATTAGAGAGAGGAAAAGAAAATACTCCCATTCAAAAAAGTCCTAAAAAACAGACTTGCAAAACACATGAAGATTATTAATGAAAACAAAAGCTAAGCAAAAAATCAATAAGAATTTACCCTGGATAAAATAATTCTACAAACAGTTTGACTAAAATGAATGACTTTGAACAAGGATAAAATAAATACTCTGAATGTGAGAAATTATTTATTTATTTATTTTATTGTTGTTCAGATACAGTTCTCCCCATTATTCCCCCTCCTCCCAGCCTTGATCCTACCTGCCTTTGGCTTTGTCCATGGGTCCTTTATACATGTTCTTTGATAGCCCTTCCTTTTTCCCCCCATTATCCCTTGCCCCTTCCTCTCTGGTTACTCTCAGTTTGTTCTTTATTTCAATGTCTCTGGTTATGTTTTGATTGCTTGTTTGTTTTGTTGATCATGTTCCAGTTAAGGATGAGATCATGTGATATTTGCCTTTCACCAACTGGCATATTTCACTTAGCATAATGCTCTCCAGTTCCATCCGTACTGTCACAAAGGGTAGGATCTCCTTCTTTCTTTCTGTATTCCATCATATAAATGTACCATCGTTTTTTGATCCACTCATATACTGATGGGCACTTAGGTTGCTTCCAACACTTGGCATTGTAAATTGGCCAAGTTGTAATAATAAAAAATTAAATAAACAATGTAAAAAGAAACAACAATTGGGCTGTAAATTGGGCTGCTGTGAGCATTAGTGAAAAAAATTATTTATTTTTAACTTTAATAAATTAGAGTAAATTCTGGATTGAACACAATTAAAGAGAGATACAGTGAAATAGTAGGTTGTACTGAAGAATTCATCCTGAATGCACAATATTAAAATAAGAAGCCATGAAAAATATGAAAGAGTTGTTAAAATATATGAAACATAAATTGAGAGGGCTGAAATTTTTAATTGGACTTCTAAAAAATGTAATTGATATTGACAAAGGCTTCAGTTGTACCTTTAATTATAAGGGTGAAATAAAGACAACTTCAGAAATATAAAAGTTAGAAATGCTTATTCCCACTCTCCTTTTAACCATTACTGAATTATGATGTACATTAGGGTATCACCTTAGTGATAAGGAAAAAATTAATTAGGAAAAATAGGGCCCAGAAATACTAATCAGAACAAATATATGCACCCCTATGTTCACAGCAGTGCTATTTACAATAGCCAAGATCTGGAAACAGCCCAAGTGCGTATCAGTAAATGAGTATATAAAAAAGATGTGGTATATTTACACAATGGAATAATACACATCTATAAAAAATAAGGAACTCTTTTTCTTTGTGACAGCATGAGTGGACATAGAGATAATTATGATAAGTAAAATGAGCCAGTCAGAGAAAGACAAATACCATATGATCTCACTCATATATGGAATCCAGTGAACATAATAAACTGATGAACAAAATAAAACCAGAGTCATTGATACATGGAGGAGACTGACAGATCTCAGAAGGAAGGAGGTTGTGGGGACTGGCAAAAATTCACCAAAGAACATATATGCATATAGGCAAAGCCCATGGACACAGGCAACACTGTACTAAAGGCCAGGAGGAGGAAGGGCAGGTAAAGGCGGGAAATGGGGGACATCTATAATAGTGTCAGCAATTTTTATTGTTGACACTATTAGAAAGAAAAGCAGGACCCAGATGCCATGGCTGGCCCTGAAGCTACCCTGTGGGGTTGCTAGAGACAGCAACATAGAAGGTAGATTTGCACCTGTCAGGACAGAGTTCTTTAATACTAAATTTTGAACCTGAATAAACAGGCTGTTTGAGTGAAAAAACAAAACCAACAAAAGAAGAATGAGGAGAGAGAGGAGGAGGAACAGGAGGAGGAGGAGAAGAAGAAGATAAAAAAGAAGAAAGAAAGGAAAGCAAAAGTTAAAATAAATATTAGGGAACACACAATAATGAAATATATTGATACACTTAATAAATTAATAACTATAAAATTAATATTATTGCTTTAAAATAACTTAAAACCCACATACTAAAGAAAAATAATAAGATCTAGAGGGGACAGTTTATAATAGTAGGTAGTTAAAGGGTAAATAAAGCTTGTCATCTTAAGGAATAAATACTGACAAAGTATAGATTTATTAGTAAATTTGTGGGTAAATACAAAAGTTTAAGATTTAAAGCTAACCATTAAAGTATAGAAATATATTACTTGAAAACAAAAAAAACAAGGGAAAGAAAAAGCTGTAAAATGTTATCAGTCCTTAAGATATCAGGAAAAGATGTAGCAAAGAAGCAAAAAAAAAGGTAAATAAAGAAACACAAGTAAACAAATTTAAACACAATTGAAAATAAGATAGAAAAAGTTAGTCAAAAATACCAATGATAAATGTAAATAGAATAATTTCATCAAATAGAAAAGCAATAATAAGGTTGGGATTTAAGAAAAATATACAGCTATATACTGCTACCACTGACACATAATAAAGCCACATAGAAAATAAAAGTATGAAAAAAGATATTCTGGTTATTTATTGGCACAAATAAAGCTGTTGTAACAACTTAATGTAAAATAAAATTAAAGGCACAAATATTACTGGAAATTAAGGGAACAAATATATTATAATGAAGGAACAATCTAACCAGAAGATATAACAATAATAAATACTAACTTTAAAAAATATAACCTGAAATTTTATTAAGCAAAAACTGTAAGAGTTAAAGGTAAATTTTACAAATCTAAAATCATTTTTAAACAACTCTGGCAAGAATTGACATATCAAGAACATAAAAAATTAGTGAAATTATAGAATGTTTGAATGACAAAATATATTTGATCTAATTGCTCACCTAAAAAACTCTGTACCCCAATAGAAAATATGTAGTCTTCTTAACACTGAATGTTTTCCAATTTGACTACCCACTGGATCACAAAAGACATATTGACAACTATCAAAGAACTGATGTTATGTAGATGACCTTTTTTAAACCCAACTAAAATAAATTAGTAATCAACAGTAAACAAAACAAAACAATGGTTCTTAAAACCTCTACATTTGTGTATTAAGAACAGCAGCAGTCCAAGCAATTTCTACTCTTAAGGGGAACTTACATTAGAAGTGACAAAACATTTTGGCTGGGATAATAAAAGCACTGCATATAAAATTTTCAGGATGTTGCTAATAGAGATAAGCTTTAATCCTTGAAATATATTTACTGTAAAATCAAAATGTTTTAAAATAATGGGTTAAGTATTCAAATTAAAAGAGTAGAAGAAAAACAGTACTTAAAGTAGAAGGAAAGAAATCACATAACTAAAAGCAGAAAAAATGAAATAGAAAACAAAGACACAAGAGATTTCTAAAACCAAGAGTGTGTTACTCAAAAAAAATGTACAAGCGAAAAATGATGAGAATGATAAGGGGTCTTCACAGCAGATATAATAAACATTAAAACTATCTTTGGAGAATATCATGAACCAAATGGAAATATATTTTCAAAATTCAGTGAAATTGATAACAATACATCCCTATAGAAAATATAGTTGAGTCCAGACTTCCAGTCAAGATGGGGGCATAGGTAAACATGTTTCACCTCTTTGGACAACCATGGCAAAAATTACAACTACACTACAAAACAAATATCATCTAGAATCATAAGAAAATCAAGCTGTATGGAAGTCCGACAACCAAGGAATTAAAGAAGTCACATTCATCCAAGTAGTTAGAAAGAGTGGAGATGCAGAGACTGATGGAGAAGCATGGAGGCATGGAGATGGAGAGACGTAGAATGGGTGGTCTCACACCCACTTGTGGTAGATAAAAATCAGGAGGGATACCTCAGGAGTGAAAGATCCCATCCCACACCATACCACCCAGTCCAAGGTTCCAGTACCAGGAAGATAAATTCCCATGAATTCTTGCAATAAAAACCAGTGAGGGTTGGAGTGGCAGAAAAAACAGGAATTCTCAGCAGTCTCCTCTTAAAGGGCTTGCAACAGACTAAGAACTTATACACACTCCTTCTGGGTTTCAGCACCAGGGTAACAGCTGGATGGACACTAATGGTAGAAAGGGAGACATTGAAGTGTCTGGCATCAAGGTGAGTGCCAGGGGACAGCCACCTCCTGGGCAAAACTCCAGAGGCCAGTCATGGGTCATTGTCCCCTTTCTGAGCTCTCCTTCACCACAGAGCCACAGAGCAGTGACACCACATTGGAAACTCCATTGATTTGGTTCACTCTCTGTCTATAATCACTCTCTGTCATAAATCACTCTCTAGTAATTATCTAAGACTCTGCCCCATCCAAATTACCAGTGCACTTTTCTATAATAGGCCATGCTACTAAGACAGAGAGTCAAAGCAGCTCTACCTAATACATAGAAACAAACACAGGGAGGCTGCCAAAATGAGGAGACAAAGAAATATGGCCCAAATTAAAGAACAGAAAAAAACTCCAGAAAAAGAAATAAACAAAATAGAAATAAATAATCTGCCAAATACAGAGTTCGAAACACTGGTTATTAAGATGCTCAAGGAATTCACTGGGTCCTTCAACATCATAAAAAAGACCCAGGCAGAAATAAGGTTATACTAAGTGAAATAAAGAAAACTTTGTAGGGAACCAACAGTGTAGTGGATGAAGTTTAGAATCAAATCATTGATTTGGAACATAAGGAAGAAAAAGAATTTAAATAAAACAGCAACAAAAAAATAATACCTCCCTCCACCAAAAAAAAATACAAGGATAGGCTAAGGAGCCTCTTGGACAACTTCAAATGTACCAACAATTGAATTGTAGGGATGCCAGAAGAAGAGAAGGCATGAGAAATTAAAAAATTATTTGAAAAAAAATAATGAAAGAAAACTTCCTTAATTTGGTGAAGGAAATAGACATACAAATACAGGAAGCACAGAGAGTCCCAAACAAGATGGACACAAATAGGACCACACCAAGACACATCATGATTAAAATGCCAAAGGTTAAAGATAAAGTGAAAATAGTAAAAGCAGCAAGAGAAAACCAGATAGTTACCTACAAAGGAGCCGTCCATAAGACTGCCAAGTGATTTCTCAAAAGAAACTTTGCAGGTTTGAAGGGACTGGCAAGAAGTATTCAAAGTGATGAAAAGCAAGGACCTACAACCTAGATTACTTTATCCAGCAAAGCTATCATTTAGAATGGAAGGCTCGATAAAGTGCTTCCCAGACAAGGTAAAGCTGAAGGAATTCATCATCACCAAGCCATTATTACATGAAATGTTAAAGGGATTTATTTAAGAAAAGGAAGAAGATCAAAACTATGAATGTTGAAATGGCAATAAATTCACAACTATAAACAGTTGAATCTAAAAAACAAACCAAGTCAAAGGAGCAGAACAGAAACAGAATTATAGGTATGGAGATCATTTGGAGGGTTATCGGGTGGGAGGGGGGATGGGGAGAATGGGGGGAAAGGTGCAGGGATTAAGAAGTACAAATTGGTAAGAACAGAATAGACAGGGAGATGTTAATAACAGTATAGGAAATGAAGTAACCAGAAAACTTATAGGCATGACGCATACACATGAACTCAGGAAGTGATTGCCAGAGGGAATGGGGGTACCAGGTAAAGGGGACAAAGGGGAAAATTGGGACAACTATAATAGCATAATCAATAAAATATATTATGAAACATAAAAAAGAAAATACACTCAAGAAGACAAAGCATATTTAAAAGTTCATAGCACTAAAGAAAATTAGCTGTTAATAATTAATTCCTACACATACCTTACAGAATAAGAAAAAATATTTTCAAATCATATATCTGATAATAGTATAACATCCAGATTCTATAAAGAATCCTTACCACAGTGACAAAAAGATAAGCAACACAATTTTAAAATGAGCAAAGGAATTGAATAGATATTTCACCAAAGGCCTATAAATAGCCAATAAGTACATAACAAAATATTCAGCATCACCTGTCATTAAGGAAATGCAAATCAAAGCCACAATAAGATACACTTTGCACCCACTAGGATGGCTTTAATCAAGAAAATAAAAAATAACAAGTATTGGCAAAGATTGGGAGAAATTGGAACCTTCATAGATGCTTGTGGGAATGTATAATGTTGCAGCTGCTGTGGAAAACAGTTTGGCTCTTTCTCAAAAAGTTAAACATAGAATTACCATATGACCAAATAATTCCACTTCTAGGTATATAATTCATTTCGAGAGAAATGAAAACTTATGTCCACACAGAAACTTGTACACACATTTTTATAGCAATATTATTTATAATACCCGAAAGGAAGAAACAATCCAAATGTCCATCAATGAACAAATGGCTGAAAAAAGTGTAGTATATATAAACAATGGAATGTTACTCATCCATAAAAAGAAACAAACTGCTATAAGTTGGACAAATCTCAAAAACTTTATACTAAGTGAAAAAAGTCAGACACCAAGTCCATATATCATGATTCCTTTTATATGCTATAACCAGAATAGGGAAATCAATCAAGACAGAAGGCATATTGAAGGTTATCAGGGAATTTTTCTTTAAATTATTTCTTAACTACCAATTAAGATGGTGGCATAGGTAAATGTAATCACAACTTCCCACAACAGTATCAAAATCGTGTCACAACTAAGCCACAGAACAACCATCATTCAGAGCCACCTGAAATCTAGCTGAACATAAGTTCTATTACTAGAGATTTAAAGAAGAAGCCACATCAAAACTGGAGGGAGGGACAGAGATGAGGAAGGGGCTGGTCCCATACCCACATGTGGCAGATAAATTTGGGAGATATAAGTCAGCTAAAGAGGTCCCCTCTAAAGGGTGATTGGTCCAAGCTGCACACCAGAACCCTCGGCCTACTGTTCCGATGCCAGGAAGACAATTCCCCTTAACTTTTGGCTGTAAAAACAGCAGGTATTGTGGCTGAGTGAGACAGGGTTTTTGGAGTCCCAGGCAGTACCGCTTAATGGGCCCACACACAGAGTTACTCAGACTCCCTCCCTCTGAGCTCCAGTACTGAGGAAGCAGCTTGAAAGGAATGAGGAACACATGGGGAGAAACTGAATTATATGGCATCAGGACTAAAGTTGGGGGTCAGCTTTCTGCCAGACAAAAATGATGGCAGAGGCCATTGTTCATTTTCTGGGCCCTCCTCCCACAGAGCCAGCAGGTGGGTGCCATATCTGAGACTCCATCAAACTGGCTATCATTTTTTGCCCCACCCTGATAATTCCCTGAGATCCTCCCCACCAAACTTGCAAGCCCACCCAAACTGTTTTCAGTACCTTTTTCACATAAAGGGCCTGTGTTGGTTCACACTTCAGACTTTCCTAAAATCTCTCAAACAATCTGCATCTGGCCTCAGCATGCCCACTACCACTCACTAAGTGGATCTAGGCCCAGCACTAGGAACAGCCTGCTGTGATTTGCTGTTTGGCCTCTCCTGGGCAACTCCAAACCCAACACAAGTAACAGACAGCTGCAGAGTGCTTTCTAATTAAAGCCAGGTAGCCCGGGGCAGAACAAAGGCAGTGGCTGACCTTGTCCTGAACTCCCCAGGGGGGCCCAGGAGCCAGGGCACCCAGTGGACAGATTCGGACCGCATCAAAACTCTATCCAACCACCTCCACCATGACAAAAGGGACAGTGTCTTTGGGCACCAGAGCCCCACTGAAGTAAGTTCTGCTCTGCGGGGTAAGCCTCTGCACAGTTGATCCTCTACAGTGGTCATGGTCAGAGTCAGTCCTTGCAAGTGGATCAACCTGGTGATAAATGCCTCCTATTGATGTGCCAACAGCCATCAAGGCTCAACTACAATAGGAAGGTATACACAGTCCACACAGCGTGAGGGGTACAACAGAAGTGCCCAGCTTGAGTGATCAGGAAGACTGTGTTACTGAGCCCTGCAGAGTACCTACTACATTATGCCGCTTTACCAAGCCAGGGAGACATAGCAACTCTACCTATCATATAGAAACAAGCACAGGGAGGTTGTCAAAATGAGGAGACAAAGAAACACACCCCAAATGAAAGAATAGAACAAAATTTCAGAAAAAGGACTCACAAAATAAAGATGAGCAATGTACTCGATGCAGTGTTCAAAGCGCCATTGATAAGGATGCTTAATGCATTTAGGGGAAGACTAGTATAACTTGGAACTTCAGCAGCATAAAAAAGGACAGGAAACCCTCAAAATGGCATGAAAACCATTTTAAAAAGTCAGAAACGAAGGATACACTAACTGAAATGGAGAATTATTTACAGGGAATTAAGATGAAGCTGAGAATCATATCAGCAATTTAAAATATAAGGAAGCAAAAACCACCCAATCAGAACAGCAAAAAGAAAAAAAGAATAAAAAACAAACAAAACAAAGATAGTGTAAGGAACCTCTGGGACAACTTCAAGTGTACCAACATTCACATCATGGGGGTGCCAGAAGGAGAAAAGAGACAGCAAGAAACTGAAAACATATTTGAAAGAGTAATAACAGAAAGCTTCCCTAACCTAGTGAAAAGTATAGACATACAAATCCAGGAAGCACAAAAAGTCCCAAACAAGATGAATTCAAAAAGGCCCACACCAATACACATCATAATTAAAATACAAAAGGTTAAAGACAAATAGAGAATCTTAAATCAGCAAGAGAAAAGCAATCAGTTGCCTACAAGGGAGCTCTCATAAGACTGTCCACTGATTTCTCAACAGAAACTTTACAGGACAGAAGGGATTGGCAAGAATATTTGAAGTGATGAAAAGCAAGGACCTACAATGAGATTATTCTACCCACCGAAGCTATCACTTAGAATTGAAGAACATATAAAGAGCTTTTGAGACATGGAAAAGCTAAAAGAGTTCATGACCCCCAAATTAGTATTACATAAAATGTTAAAGGGTCTTCTTGGAGAATAAGAGGAAGAGGAAAAGGAAGAAGGAGGAGGAGGAAGAAAAAGAGGAGGAGGAAAAGGAGGAGAAAGGGGAGAAGGTGGAGAAAAATCAAAGTTATGAACAATAAAATGGCAATAAATGCATATCTATCAACAAATGAATCTAAAATAGACAAAAAACTGTCGGGAACCTGGGCTGGGCAGAATCTGGTCTTTCGGCTGATGCAATCAGCTCGGGGGGGTTTACGCTCCTCAGAAGCTGCAAGACACAGCGGTTGGTCTTCCTGTTGTTGCCAGTTACGGCTAGCCCAGCCCCTGCCAAGAGCATGCGCAGAGTACGAACACAGGCTACCAATCAGAGTATAACACGTACCCCGGCATGCGCACAGTAACCTATCAAGAAGCGCTCCTTTGTGTACCCCTCACCAATCAAGTAGCGACACACTTCCCCTTTCTCCCCTCTATATAAATCTTTGCCCAGAAATAAAATTTTGCAGCTTGATCAGAACTTATTGTCTTGCTGCCATTCTTTGCGCCTCTTGTCCCCCTCACCCATTTGCTCCAGACAGGTGGCCGAGTCCCCGTTGACCGCTCTGCTGGCCAGAGCAAAAAACAAACAAGCAGAACAGAAACACACTCATAGATACAGAGAACATTTTGACAGTTGCCATATGGGAGGTGAGTTGGGGACACAGGTGAAGGAGTGAAAGGATTAAGAAATACAAATAGAGTGTTACAGAATAGTCATGAGGATATAAAGTACAGCATAGGGAATACAGTGAATAATATTCTAATAACTATGTATGGGGTTAGAGGGCACCAGATTTATCAGGAAGATCACTTAGTAAGTGATAGGATGTCTAATCATTGGGGTATACATCTGAAACTAGTGCAATGTTGATGTTAACTGTAGCTTAAAAATAAAAAATGATCATATAAGATAAACAAACAACTTCTCAAATATTTTCTCATTTATTTTTCATGACTTATTAAACCCTTCTCAACTTATATTTCCATATTACAGTCGTCTTTTTAATTGAGGTAGAGTTGATATATAACACTAGCTCCAGGTGTTCAACATAATGATTTGATACTTGTATGTATTGTGAAATCATCACCACAGTGGGTCTGGTTAACAGTTGCTATACATAGTTACAAATTTTTTCTTGTGATGCAGACTTTTAAGTTCTACTCTCAGCAATTTTCAGACATGCAATCCAGTACTGTTAACTATAGTCACCATGCTGTGCATTACCTCCCATGACTCATAAAATGAATAGAAGTTTGTACCCTTGGATCCTGTTCAGCCATTTATCCGCCTCCTGCCACTGTCTCTGGTGGCCGCAAGTTTGTTTTCTGTATCTATACACTTGGTTTTCTTTGCTCTCTTTCTGAATTATATTTTCTTTTCTTTTCCTTATTTTTTTATAGTGCAACAGTTCATTCATTTAACAAATATTCATTAAGCATCTGCCATGTACCATGCACCTCTTTTTTGTTATTTGTTATTTTTTTATATTTTATTTTTTCTCTTTCCTTATTGTTGTTCAAGTACAGTTGTCTCCATTTTTCCCCCACCACTCCCCAGGCCCCACCTATTCCTGCCTCCCCACTCGTGAACATACCCCCTTTGGTTTTGTCCTTGTGTCCTTTATACATGTTCCTTGATGGCCCTTCCCCTATTTTCCCCATTATCCCTCTTCCTCCTCTCCACTGGTTATAACCATTGTGGAAAACAGTACAGCATTTCCTCAGAAAACTACAAATAGGACTGCCTTTTGACCCAGCTAGACCACTGCTGGGATTATATCCTAAGAATCCTGAAACACCAATCCAAAAGAACCTGTGCACCCCAATGTTCATAGAAGCTCAATTTACAATAGCCAAGTGCTGGAAGCAACCTAAGTGCCCATCAGTAAATGAGTGGATCCAAAAACTGTGGTACATTTACATGATGGAATACTACGCAGTAGAGAGAAAGCAGGAGCTCCTACCCTTTGCGACAGCATGGATGGAACTGGAGAGCATTATGCTAAGTGAAATAAGCCAGGCAGTGAGGGACAGATACCATATGATCTCACCTTTAACTGGCTCATAATAAACAAAACAAACAAGCAAACAAAATATACCCAGAAAAATTAAAATTAAGAACAATCTAACAATAACCAGAGGAGAGGCGGGAGGGAGCAATGGGGGGAAGGGTTTTCAGGAACTACTATAAAGGACACATGGACAAAACCAAGGGGAAGGGTTGAAGCAAGGGAGGAAGGTGGGTTTGGCTGGGGTGGGTGGGAGCAGTGGGGGGAAATGCAGACAACTATAATTAAACAACAATAAAATAATTTAAAACAACACACAGAATAATTCTATCAGATACACACCACTGAATATCCCTCATGGCTTACAAGTAAACTCACTCTCAACTTATGCTCAACCCCTGGCAATCACAAATCTTCTATTCCTGCAGTTTGTCTTGTTAAGAATGTCATACCTTTTGAGCCTAATTTCTTTCATTTAGCTAAGTGTATTAGATCCAGTCACCTTTGAACAGCATTACATACACCTCCTAACTTTCTTATTATATATTTTTGTAAGTCCCTCTTGTTTTGGTTTGCATGATACACATTTCCCAGTTTTCCTTTAATCTCTTTGGTACTTCTTTTCTATCAATCTCCTTTGCAAGGTCCTCTGTCTTCATTCAACCTTTACAGTTTGTCTTTCTGTGGAAATCAATCCTGAGTCAATTTCTTCCATACCTATGCTCTCTCACTAGGGAGATGATAATCATTCCCATGATTTTAAACTGATAAGAACAGATACTACACTTGATCTTAGCCAAAAGGCCGAGAAGAGATATCATTCCCGTGATTTTAAATGTCACCTCTATCACAATGAGCCATACATTTACATCTCCATACCATAAATCTAGCTGTACCCATCTCATGTATCAAGATCCTCTTCTTTCCTCACTGACTGGCAATGCAGACTTGCCTTCATTGGGAATTTGACTTTCCCTCTGCGTCTCAACCAATTAAGCTCTCAGCTAGGTTCTGTTTTTTTTCACCCTCCCTTCACAGATGGGTAGAACCTCTCCTCGTATGATTCCAAGGAAGTCCTCTAAAATGCATTTAATTTTCTGTTATCTATGTTCAGAACAACAATTCAACCTAGTAATAGCTATCCAAATCTTATGTCGGTTTAGTTTCCACTCTCCACACATTTCTCAAACGCCTGATACATGGGACAAACTGGTGAGTTCCCTCACACTACCATCCCATCCCGTCCCCATGCACCACCTGTAAAACTTTCAACACCTAGGTGGTTGTGCCAGGGCTGTCTGTGCACCACCTACCACCAGTGCCATGACCCTCATTGTCAGCCATGTAGAAAACAATTGGTTTCCACACCTTCATCATCGCACCTGTTTTCTTGAACAACTGCTGCTACCAACTTTACAGGTTGTACTCTCTGGGCAGAGGATGCTAAGACAGCTTTTGGCATGCAGGGTGTTTATGAGAGTGCCCTTACAATCAATACTTGTAGAAAATAGGCATGCAAAGAGAGAGAGGTAGGCCCAACTACAGCATTACCTAAGCCCATAAGGAGCTGTAGAACTACTCTAGATGCACCTTAAAGATTGTCTCGTGTTGGAGTGAGATGGCCAGGTCCTTATCAGACATTGGATATGTGTACCAATCCCTCCCCTGCCACACACACCCAGCAAGACGTTGTGTGAGATGGCCTTCAGAGAAGATCCCTGAAGGGGCCGAAATGCCATAAACACTTACCAGCTGAAGGCTGTCCTCTCATAGCTCTCTCACAGCTGGGGCAAGTCCTTCACTGAAGAGGGGTCTGGGGAGGGGGTGAATCTTGGTATCCACCGCAATGTACCCAACCAAATCCTTGAAATTCAACCAGCACCCTCCTCCCCTAAATATGATCCTTCTCTAGTATTCCCAACTTCAGGAATCCATCCAGCAGTTCTAAAATTAGAAATGTAGGAGTCCTTCCTAATATTTACTTCTTTATCACCCCCACCCACAATAGAGCATTAAGTGCAGATATTTTTAGCTCAAATTATATGTCTAATTATGTACATTTGTCTCTATAGCCACTGCCACCACTTCAGTCTAAGCCACAATTATGTCTCATTTGGACAACCCCTATAGGCTCCTTGCTGACATCTTAGTTGGAGAAGCAGATAAAGAAATAAATAATTAAAATCTAATGTGGTACATACAGTGACAAAAATTGTCAAGGGTTCTCATCAGCTCACCAAGAAGAAGCATCTAATACAATGTGTAAGGGGAAGAAGGAAGTGAGATCAAGAAAAGTTAAAGAATTGGGAGAGGGGAGGAGTAGGGTAAGTTCCAAGAAGAATTCCCGGAAGGTGCAATGCCAAAGTTTAAAAGCGTGAGCAAGAATTTGACAGCTGAAAAGAAGGGAAATGGAGTTTGAAGAGGATTCCAGGCAAAGGTAAAGGAAAAGCATAGTGGAGAGGGGACCCCTTCACAAGAGAGAGGTAGGAAAGAAGGCACAAGGTGGGGACAGGGCAATGTTGTGGATGGACTCATGCTCCACTGGAGATTCCCAAAATTATGCCTGCAGATGGAAAAGGCTTGGATAAGAATGTGAAAAATAAAAAAATTAAAATATTAGTTTGAGCAATTCTATTTTACCTTATATTTCCCTCATAGCTCTTCAAACATTCCTTGTATCATGATTTCATCAGTTAACTGAAGTTTGTAACAATCCTTTTCCAGCCATCTTTGACACAAATTGGCCGTGCTTCTATTGCGTGTTTTCAATACTTGCACATCATTTATATAATATTGTAATGTATAAATTTGTTTTTGTGTTTATTTTATTTCTCTTTATAGAGAACATTTGAAAAGCAGGCACTATGTATTTTTCTCTTCAGACCCCTTGATTTTAAACACCTCTGTAAGCATGAAGTGGCCTTTAATACATATTCCTGGAAGAAGTAGACAAATGATACTTAGGAAACTTGAATGTAAGTGGAATGCTTTCCTTTTCTATGATCGTTAATGTGCAACATGCACATAAATTCAAAATATTTCATTGCAGTCTGGGATATGCTGTGGCCTATGTGCACAAAATATTTTTTGAAATTAAATTACCTAGTTGGATAATGATACATATCAACTAACATCCAGCATTTGCAAATATGGAAGCAGAACTCAAACAGATTACTAAATTGAATCACAATTCACAATCCTACCAGGATTCACATAACTTTCCCTTCCAGGACCCAGAGAAACCACTTGTCTCATCTTTTCATTCTCAAAGAAAATGTCCTTAAGTCTTGGCCTTTAAAATCCTTGCTCTATATTCTAGAAGGAAGGAGGTTTGTTTGTTTGTTATTGTTGCTCAAATACAGTTGTCTGCATTTTCCTCCCACCAGTCCCCCAACCCCAGCCATCCCCACCTCCCTCCCATGATGCCATCCCCCCTTGGTTTTGTCTATGTGTCTTCTGTAGTTGTTTCTGAAAACCCTTCCCCCTTTCCCCCCACTATCCTCTCCCACCTCCCCTCTGGTTACTGTCAGTTTGTTCCCAATTTCAATGTCTCTGGGTATATTTCATTTGCTTATTTGTTTTGTCGATTAGGTTCCACTTAAAGGTGAGATCATATGGTATCTGTCCCTCACTGCCTGGCTTATTTCACTTAGCATAATGCTCTCCAGTTCCATCCATGCTGTCACAAAGGGTAGGAGCTCCCACTTTCTATTTGCTGGGTAGAATTCCATTGTGTATATGTACCACAGTTTTTGGATCCACTCATTTACTGATGGGCACTTAGGTTGCTTCCAGCACTTGGCTATTATAAATTGGGCTGCTATGAACATTGGGGTGCACAGGTTCTTTTGGATTGGTGTTTCAGGGTTCTTAGGGTATAATCACAGCAGTGGAATTGCTGGGTAAAAAGGCAGATCCATTTTTAATTTTCTGAGGAAATTCCATATTGTTTTCCACAGTGGCTGTACCAGTCTACATTCCCACCAACAGTGCACTAGGGTTCCCTTTCTCCACATTCTCTCCAACACTTGTTTGTTGATTTGTTTATGATGGCCATTCTGACCAGTGTGAGGTGGTATCTCATTGTGGTTTTAATTTGCATCTGTCTGATTGCTAGTGATGCTGAGCATCTTTCCATATGTCTCCGGGCCCTCTGTATGTCCCCCAGGAGGACACTCCTGGAGAAGTGTCTGTTCAGGTCTTTTGCCTAGAACAAGGGACATAAAGGAAAGAATAAACAAATGAGGTCTCATCAAAATAAAAAGTTTCTGCACAGCTAAAGAAAATAGCATTAAAATGAAAAAGAACCAACTGTATGGGAAAGCAAATTTGCCAATGATAGCTCAGACAAGGTTTGATCTCCAAAATA
This sequence comes from Carollia perspicillata, assembly GCA_004027735.1. Classification (NCBI taxonomy): domain Eukaryota; kingdom Metazoa; phylum Chordata; class Mammalia; order Chiroptera; family Phyllostomidae; genus Carollia; species Carollia perspicillata. Next base: position 71,325 of record PVKM010001575.1, read on the forward strand.
TATAAAGAACTCACACGAGTGCACTCCAGAAAGACAAACAACCCAATTAAAAAATGGGAAGGAGGTTTTTCACAAGATCCTCAGCACTGGCAGACAAACAGGGAGTGAAATGAGAACAGTCAAATAAAAATACCATGGACTGGTGAAGAAAAGAAATGACTACTTGCCACCATTCATTTCCACTCTGTATAGACTCTGGATCTAAAACACTGACGTACAGACTAATGAACAACCTTTCATAAATGTTATCACCAACAAAGCCCTCTGAAGGCTGAATCTTCAGTGACCAAATCTCTTTTCTGTCTGTGTCTCTCAGAGCCACGTGGGCCTGTTCTGTTTTCAGTGGGTTAATTACCAAGAAAGCATTTTTCCTCTGTGGTCTAGACATAGAAATATCCAGATACTGTTTCCCTTGAAAGGCAGCCATCCGGCTGAGAGTATTTGATCACCAATTCCCATGTTTTTCTAAGGCCAGATGGGGATAAACACAATTTCTGAAGATTTTTCTCCCTCCTTTTTTTCACCGATTAACAGCTTGTTTGTTTCCAATTAAGGATGCTGCCAGACAAACAGAGAGCAGGAAAAGAAAATTCCTTAATGTTTAAGGTGGGAAATTAAAGAATGATGAATACTCTATAGCCAAGAGGAAACAATCCTTGGACCTAACAAATAAACATGGAAAAAAAGGTTACTCAATATTACATGATTTCACTAGTATAAGCTTATAATGGGGATTTTAGGAATAATATATTTTCTTTAACCAAAACCCAATGGTAGGTATGTGTTGTAATTACAGAGGGGTAGAAAGTGAGGGAAAAAAAAACAAAACAGAAATCTCAATCTTTGAAAAAATCTTCATCCTTCATTACCAATTATCTCTATGACCTTGGATAACTTGCTTAAATCGTATGAACCTTTGTTTTTACAAATACAAACTAAAAGATTTACATGATTTTATAACCAAGGTCTTTCCATCTCTAAAATTCTTTGACTTCCTGAGATTCTCAGCCAATAATAGTCTACCTGGTAATGACTATGTTTCTCTTGAGTTGTCTTTCCACTCTATTTGGAGAAACTATCTGCTTGCTTCTGCGGGAGTTACATAATTAGTGAGAAGTGAAGGCAGTTGAGCCTGCTATGAAACCATGGTAAATAACCCCAAAGTTCTGAGTGGGCCTTCCCTGTTGGAGGCCAAGAAACTCCATGCAGACGTGGGAAGGATTAACTGGTACTCCAGCCGAGTGCAGGCTGGCACAGGGACTGGATACGTGTAGGCCACCTGAGGTTACTCTCAGACGTCTCTTTCTGGTAGGACCCGAATTTCGCCTCTCCCATTACAGTCTCAGGTTCCTGAGTCCCAGGGGTCCTCTGTGCAGCCATAATAAGTGGTATTGCCAGGAACAGTGGAAAGTAGCAGGAACCTAACCCACACCGTACCAGGACTCACTCCAACTCTTAATAACTCGGGCAACCTACTTGTCTACCAGCACTATTTCTCCCAACTTTGCTAAAATAGTCATGTCTGTGATTGCTGATGCCCAGTAGTGACACTTCCATTCTAGGCGAGGGACTGTGAAAAATATGCTTAAAAAATATAAAAGAGTCATTATGATTAATGTTCTTGAAACTGGATTTTTATTTTTATTTTTTAGTATCAGAACATCATTAACATGTCAGAAGGGACTGATCACTTTCAGTTGCTCTGTGTCTAAAGGGACATGCTAACCAAATCTCCAGCTGACAGGAGGCCAACTCTGCTCAGATACTAGTGAGTCACGTGGGAATAACAAAGGCCGAATTGGCAAATGACAGGAACAATGCCTCTCACAGGCCAAAGCCCTCTCCAGGGAGGTTCACAGTGCCCTCTATGGAATTACCCAGGCTGGGCCTCTTGTTTCCTTCTGAAACATGTGTTCCAACAGTATTAGACACACTCTGGAAGCAACTACACATTTCAGAATGATGAGTTCTGAGGTGAAGGCTTGTCAGTAGTATGGTAATGCAGATAAAAGAGAAATATTTTACTTGGTGGTAAAATTGCCTGGCCCTTAAAAAGACACTACAAAACTTGGTTTGACTGCAAATGAAATTAATGATCAAGACTTTGTGTTTAATTCATTGTCATGGAATAAAAACCAACCCACCCTCTCTTTTTATTTCTTTCTTTTCTCAATGCATGTTAGGATGCCACATTAAAGCATACCAAAATAGCAATTTCATCCTGAGGGACAAATTTTTAAGGAAGACTCCTCACACTAGATTTCTGTCTTCAAACACTTGGGGGTATGTTTCTAGCCCTATCTCCCCATCCCACGTCCCCCAAAAAGAGTTTCAGGATCTAAATGCACTTTAATTCTATCCCATTGTATAAAACCATTGAACACACACTGAAGTGTCTACAGGGACTGATTACTTGGGATTGGTCACATGTGCCACCCAAGTCCCCAGATGACACAGGCCAAATTCTGATCTGATACCAGTGAGCCACATGGGGATTAAGACAGTAGAATTGGCGAATGACAGCAATATTGCCTCTTACAGGCCAAACCCTTCTCCAAGGAGGTGCATGATATCCTCCCTGGAGTTACCAGACCAGGGCCTCTTGTTTCTTTGTGAAACATGTATTCTGACAGTATTAGAAACCCTCTAGAAGCAAATTTGTATTTCTGAACAAAGTTCTGAGGTGAAAACTTGTCAGTGGTGTGGTACAACCCAGTATTCTGTTTTGTGATGACACCGCAATTTGCTAATCCAGTCTACTCCAGGCAGGCACTTGAGTTTTCAGGTGTTTGCTGTTATGAAGTGTTCCTAAGATCGTCTGAAACAACGGCTTTTGATAAAACGATGTACACATATATTTTTCCTTTTTTAAAAATCATCACCCAAGGATATGTTTATTTATTTTAGAGAGACAGAAAAAGAGAGAGAGAAACATTGATTGGTTGCCTCCTGTATGCGCCCCCACTGGGGATTGACCCTACAACCTAGAGATATGCCCTGACCGGTAATCAAATCCACAACACTTTGGTGCCTGAGACAACACTTTAACCAACTGAGCCACTTGGCCAGGGCAAGCTATGTACACATTTCTGTTGGTTATATACCTAGCCACCATATGGCCTGGTATATAGTGCCAAGCTGTTTTTCAATGCACTTGTACAAATTTTGGCTGCCACCGTCAGTGCCTCACAGCAACTCCTGTTGCTCCGTGTGCTCACGAGTGCGCAGTCTTCTCCGCCCGTCTGCTTCAGCTGTTCTAGTAGATCTGTAGTACTGCCATGTGGTGGTTCCCAGCTTCCACTTCCCTGACGACTAACAAGATGGAAAGTTCTTGGAAGTTTATTGGATATTTGAACATTTTCTGTTTTAAATGGTCTGCTCAAGCCTTGTTTATTTACTGTTGATGTATCTGCATTTTTCTTGCTGATTTCTTGAGTTCTTTTTGTATTCTGGATAAAAGTACTTTGTGGTTCTTACAGAGGCTCTTGATTTTGATATAAATGAAATTATTATTTTTTAAATAAAAGTTATTTTCTGTACCCCGTTTAAAAGTCTATGTGAATAACCGGCTTTTTCCTCCAAAAGCTTTATTGTTTGCCTTTTATATTTAAGCTTCTAATCCATCAGAATTTGATTATCTTCTGTAGAATATGAGGTAAGGGTCGAGCACATTGTTTTACATATGGATATGCAAGAGACTCAGCACCATTTATTGAAAAAGCATTCTTTGCTGCACACATTTCATGCTTTTTACCATAAGTCAAGCAACCATATACATGACTCTAATTCTGGACTCTATTCTGTTCCAGTGGTTAGTTTGTCTATCCTATTAGCAAAGCGGCATGGTCTTGTTACTCTTTCATGATGTATCTTGATATCTAGTAAAGTAACTCCTCCAGATACGTTATTCTCCAAGTATTCTTTGGATATTTGTGACTCCTTGCACTTCCAATTTTCATTTAACACAAAGCATCCTAGTATTTTCAGTTAAGATTGTAGACTTATTTGAGCAGAATTAATATCATAACAATATTGCTTCCTCCATCAATGAACATGGCGGTGACACAGCATCCTCTTTATGTATTGATGGGTTGACTTTGTTAATATTTTCTTAATTTTGCATCAGTGTTAATTAAAAAACCTGGTTTTTAA